>JAPYZM010003872.1:0-10345 GCA_030522845.1 Psyttalia concolor
AAAAAAAATCTCTCAATGAACCCCCGACCCCAGTTGTCCAGCACACGCCCCCTCCCCCGGGTCGTCCGCGTCTGACTCTAAATTTCCGTTTCCCCCAGTTGTCCAGGGCATGTCGTAACACGTTTTCTCGGTTTCGAGTTTTGGTTTCCGGTCGCCCAGTGTACAATACACAAACGAACGGCTGTTGGAGCGCCACTCGTTTGGCGTTGACGAACCTAACGGTGTGTCACGTAATTCCTCCCCCTCTACCCCTAGCGCTCCTCAACCCCGTGCATATATTTTGAATACACGACCGGATATTTCCTCTTCTGTTGTTGTCACGTAGCCCCTCGTGTCAGTTGAAGTAATGTCGGAGTAGATGTCAAAAAAATTATTTCTCCCTCTCTCTGTGTCCCCCCCCAACTCAATCTACATCCCCTACCCTCCGGAATGTCGGAATGTGCGTCAAGGGATGTAGATAAAAATTAAAATAAGATTTTTATTGTATTCGGCCTCGCTCAGAAAATAAAATCTCCCGGATATCACGCGAGGTTTACTCTCCAATTAATAAATTTTTTTTTTCTTTCAATTTTTTTTTTTCAACAATTCCCAAACACTCTAGAGTTTCTCCCCCCCCCCCCCCCCCACCGCCCCGTTCAGACCCCCAGAATTCAGTGTATCCATCGGCGGAATACTTGACAAGAAAAATTCCCTAGAAATCCGGGGAAAGAAAAAAGTGGACGTAAAAGTGAAAAGTGAAATAAATCGTCGCCTCGTATTCCGCGATATACTTGAGTCGTTGCCAAAAACGATTAGGATACGGAGCTACCTGACACTCGGTACAAGCTCCAGTCCCCGAATGAAACTCAACGGAAGAAAGAAAGTCGAGAAAAAAAAATGTCCTCGCAAAAAGTGCCTGGCGTCGTTATGAATTGGGAGGAGAGGGATTCGCGACGCCGGACGTGCGATTTATTGTCCCCTATTCGTTCCTCGGTTTAATATATAGAGATCGCCCCCCCACACACACACACCCCCGCAACCACCCCAAACTATATTTGCGCAAAGGAGACATTCGATTTTCCGTGAGGAGAGAGTAGGGAAAATGTTCTGAGAGAAACTTCCGACACGAATTCATTTGCGGAATTAGGTGGTCTGTTGTGACGTATTATTTTTAATATCGCGGAGACTTTTGTACTTGTTTAGATTTTTTTTTGAATTTGTAAGTGTGGGAGGGGAGGCGTGATGGGGATTTTTTTTTAGAGTTTTTTTGAGAAATTGAGGGGTGGATTTAGCTGGAGGATCGAACGAGGAAGTTGCGGGGTTTTGGAAATCGATTATCTCGATAATGAGGGGAGATAGAGAAAAATGATGTTTGAGTTTTTGGTGGGGAATTTAATTCTCTGGAATTCGTATCTTGTGATGTTTTGGCGTAAAACTACCCGTTGTCGAGATAATGGCGGGGGAGTTCTTGAGAACGAATTCTTCGAATTTGCGTTTTCCAAAATTTCGTATGTTTTTTGGTATTAATTATCTCAGGAATGAATGGTTATATGACTAAATGTCATAAGATCATTTTTGTTCGGAATTTAATTTCCTACGGACATTGTTTTAACACTTTTTGTACTGGGATGCGCCGTTACTGAGATAATGTCGATTGAACAGCCGAGAAGTGAAGAATGTCATTTTTCTGGGTAGAAAAAATCAGTTCCCATCACAGCCGCCCCTCGACTAATTATAATTTCTAAGAAATTGTAAGAGTGTATGCATGCGAAAAACCAATTGTATAATTCGGATTCTGATGACGAGGGAGTGTCGAAGACTGTAAAGAGAGACTCGAGGAGAGGAGGGGAGAGAAAAAAAAATACGTAAGGAAATAAAGAGAAAAATATGAAATCAAAAATGAGTGAATCGATGTTTTTGTCCTTAATACCGAGTCAGGCGTGAATCGAGTTATTGTTTTCGGGGGAGAGTTCAAACTCCTGCTGGGGGTGGAGCCAGTGTGTATCATATCGGGGGCGAACTCTCCCTCTCTTTCACCCCGGCACAATCGATTCTCGTCTCAACTGTTCAAATAACTCACTTGTGTATCCCAAATACTGACGGAGGAGTCTGGAGTTTATTTTTCCCAGGTATTCAATGGATGGACGCACGACAAGAATCCTTCAGACTCGAGCCGTCCAGGTTTCGGTGATTTCATCAGGTTTGGCACTTTTTCTTCAACAAAATAGATTGATTGATTTTTTATTTCTTTTATTTTTCATGTGATCACTGCAATTTACATTTTCTGTCAATCAATTTTTTCCACAGTCGCGAAACGAAATTTTTCGCTGGATTTTTCATTTGACATTCAGAAAAAAGACGAGATCAACATCTGGATTGACATTTCTTATGATTAATTAAGCTCTCAATTATTGAAAAAATTGAATTATCCTCAACTCGAAATTTTTCGGTGGATTTTCAATTTAAAATTCCGAAAAAAGCAGATAAAATGGGAATTTGATTTTTTTCCAATTAATGATTGTTTAAATTATTAATTATCTCTTTAATCGGGAATGTAATACTAAAAATACTTTGCAGAAAATTAAATTACTCTCAACTCGAATTTTTTTGCTCCATTTTCAATTTAAATTCCGAAAAAAACCGAGAAAAAAATTGGAATTTGATTTTTTCCCAATTAATGAATTTTTTAATTATTAATTACCGCTTTAATAAGCAATCTAATCCTAAAAATTCATCGCAGAAAATTAAATTCCTCTCAACTCGAAATATTTCGGTGGATTTTCAATTTAAAATTCAGAAGAAAAAAAAAACGAGAAAAAATTAGAATTTGATTTTTTCCCAATTAATGAATTTTTTAATTATCAATTACCCCTTTAATAAGCAATCTAATCCTAAAAATTCATCGCAGAAAATTAAATTCCTCTCAACTCGAATTTTTATCTCGATTATCAATTTAAATTCCGAAAAAAGGCGATTCAAAAAATCAGAATTTCCATTCTTTCCACTTAATTAATTAATCACCCCTTAACAACTAATCCAATAAAAAAAATCTTCCCAGAAAATCGCGAACCCAGTGGCCCATGTCCTCGCCCAACGACTTAACAACTTTCCCCAATCAATAATAATTTCCAAACTAAATTACCCCAATTTCCCTTCATTACGTTAATTCCCGATTAATTAATTAAAATCCTTAAAATATAAATTCACTGAGCGTCTCAAGAGTCGACTGAGTCCGTACTTACGTTCAAAACTTTAATCCCCAATATCTCCTGAATTAATGATTAATCGAAATTGATCGTAAAGTCGTATCTCGCGCCGGATATTTCCCACCCCCCCCCCCGGGATCATCTTTAACCCCTGGATATCAAATGAGAAAAGAACACTTTCATTAAACTTGGATAACAAGGTCCTCTCCATAGCATTACCTCGACCCCTCGAAAACTTCCCGAAGTATCAGAAGAAGAATTCAACTCGAAGGGGGCGGCGGGTGGACAAGGAAAAAAAAACCCCTATCGGAGAGAATGGAAATCCCGGCGGATTGAGATTAATGGAAAAACAGCGGGATTAATGTCTCGTTAAGTGAGCTGATAATTACCATTGGATGAAACTGCTGAGGGGGAGATAAAGTGCTTGCGGATGGGTCAATGTGTCGATGGAAATTCCGAGGAGCCGAGCGACTGAGAGTGTTTCTGAAGTTCAGAGGTCAGTGGAAATGGGGTTTGCAGAATTTGTGGAGGCGGCTCGGGGGCTTGAGTGCCTCTCTCTCTCTCTCCCCCGCGTTTAAAAACTCAATTCAACGCTTTCAGTACATCTGTTGATTTTTTTTTCGCCGATTTAAAGGGGAAAATTTACGAGTTTTAAGCCACTCAAATTTTGGATTCAAATTTTGGATTTTTTCTTTGCCGCCACGGGATTTTTTTCAGCCTTTGCGAATTACGAAATTTAATTTAAAAAATCGTGGCAGTCGTTATTGATTGAAATTCCTTTGTCTCGAATTTTCGTTTTTTTTTTTTCCTTTTCCATTTATTTATTTACCCACGAAAATTGAGAGCAGAAAATTTCGAGAAAAATTCGGGCGTCGAAATTCTCCAGAAATCCCTCGCGATAAATAAATTACCAAAAAAAGAATTCTCAAGCCCGCGGAGACACCGAAAAAAGCGTCAATGTTTCCCCTAAAAATTTCTCAAAATTCGTCTTTCAATGAAAAGCCCCACATCCACAATCAAAAAAAAAAAAATTCGAATTTTCCTATTGAATAATTCACAGCCCTCCCAAATGCCTATAATTCCATCCCCAACCCGCCGGTAGTGTAGCCGCACCCTCCCCATTTCGCGCCCCCACCATCGGTGGAAGTTCCCACCCAAATGGGGGGAGGGGGGAAAAAAAAAATCTGACGATAATAAAAAAAACCCTAAAAACTAATGTAATATAATACCGCCTGGCGAGCCACAGCCCCAATTCGCCGTCCAAAAATGAACACCTAAATTTGGATTTCCACACAAACCCCCTCCCCCTCCCCCCTCCCCCAACCCCAGACAGATAGCCCAAACGAGATCTAGACAACTTCATTTTGAGTAACTGAAGATTAGTCTTGGGCACGCACGTTTACCCTTATCTCCGAGTCTCCATCATCGATCTCCCCCCCTCCCCCAGCAACTGTTGGTAGAATATTCCCCAGTGTGGGGGGGGGGGGGGGTTAGGATGATGGGGGAGGGGCTTTAACTTGTCTCAGTGAAATATCTTGCTCTGAGAAAACTAGACAAGTGAGAATACGAAAACATCCTCAGTATTTTCATTTCACTCAGACTAATCGTGAGCCATAAGTCAGGGGTGGCCAATTTTTCCGGAGATTTTCCCTCGCATCCCAGGAAAACCAAAAATACCTGATAACTTTTGATTGTGAATTAAAAATGACTTGGCGATATTACGGATTAGAAAAATCTTTCGCTAGTCCCGATGAAAAATGGGAATAGGAAAAATTCTGAGTCTTTTTAAAAATCCACCCCTGAACGTCGAATTTAATTAATTGTTTATAAGTGAATTGGGAAAATAAGGAAAATTGGGAGGAGACAGTCGCTGAATTTGAGTGATCCTCATGAAGTGTACCGAGTCGTACAATTATATTGAATTACCACCCTTTGTCACTGGATGATTAATACCAGAGCCATTTTTTCCCTCTATTTATTCACATTTACCCCTGTTTTTCTTTACCCAGTGGCCCCTCGGGGGCTCTCATTTTCCCTTGGCATTGTGATTTGAGGGGATCAGCGGACAATGGAGGGGCTTGATATTGAACCAGGTTTGCTGGGCGTCGATTGCAATCTTAATGATAACAAAGGTGAAGAAAATACGAGGACAGCCACCGGGGGATGAAGATGGAGCTGATTGAGCTTTGATAGCGAGAGTTTTGTTTGACGGTTTTATGAGTTCTTTTGATTTATTGGGAGGGGGTTTACATTTAATGAGAACATATGCCGGCAAAGCGACTGGTGGCAATAGATAGCTGAGAGGCGCTCTGAAAGAGACGCCTCCCCGTGAACTTTCTCAAAATTAATTTTTATTGTCTGCTGTGTTGGTTGGAGTGGAGAAATGGGACAGAAAGTTTCTCATTTTGTGAAGAATTTTACAGTTTCTGTTGTTTGAGTTGTATGAGCGTTGACGAGATGGGCTTGAATTATTTCTGTCATCAATTCGTAATAATGTGAGAATTGTGAGCGGTCCGGCTGAGGCTTGTGAGCGTCAGTCGTCCTCATCTTAATTTTATGAGCCTAAAATATGAAAGTGTGAGCGATGGTCGACTGAATATCACAGTTTGAGTCTTATGAGCGTGAACAGTCCATCGTTCTGAGCTTTGTGAGCGCAAACTAAAGAATTCTGAGTTTAATGAGCATCAAAAATATGATCTTGAGTCTTTTGTCCCATGAATTCGTAAAATCTGAGAATTATGAGCGCTGAAGGGGTCCGTCTGAGACCTGTGAGCATCAGACGTCCTCGTCTTAATTTTATGAGCATAAAATATGAAAGTGTGAGCGATGGTCAAGTGAATATCACAGTTTGACTCTTATGAGTATTAACAGTCCATCGTTCTGAGCTTTGTGAGTGCAAACTAAAGAATTCTGAGTTCAATGAGCATCAAAAATATGATCTTGAGTCCTTTGTTCCATGAATTCGTAATAATCTGGGAATTATGATCGCCGAAGTGGTCCGTCTGAGGCTTCTGAGCCTCATCTTAATTTTATGAGCATAAAATATGAAAGTTTGAGCGATAATCAACAGAATATCACAGTCTGAGTCTTATGAGCGTTAAAACTCCGTGATTCTGAGCTCTGCGAGCGCCAACTAAAGAACTCTGAGTCGGATGAGTATTAAAAGCCCGAGCTTGAGTTCTTCAATTGATGAATTCATAATAATCTCCGAATTACGAGCGCTGAGTGATACATTAACCATCGACTTAATTAAAATTTCTCCCCTCAAACTGTAATTTCCATCCCGAGAAAGGAGAATCCGTTCCCAACGGAGAACAAAAATATATACGAGAGAAATAAAAAAAATATATATCTCTCAGGATTCCTCTTAGGATCCACTAAACCCTCATCTCGCCCATCCACAACTGATTTATTTTCCCATTCAACCCTCATTTCATCCTCCCCCAACCCCATCATCATTTTGCTACGCACAAGAGTATAATATAACAGTAGTGGGCGGTTAGATCTCCATCGTCGGGTAAATCAAGTTGCTCAGTGTAACTGGAAGCCACAGTTGGCAGTTGAGTCGGTCAAGCGTGTAGTGGAGTTTGAAGCCTCTGGGTATAGACTTCTTCCTGGGGTACCACATCTACTCAACAACATGCCCCCACGAGTCCTATTTGAATCGAGGGAAAAGTGTCGAGTGAGGGGGGCGGGAGGGGCCAGGAGGGCGGTAATCAATACATTCCACACGATCAACAACGTGTATTCAGTGGAATGTTACTCAAGAGGAGCGGAAAACTTTCTGCCAAAGGAGAGAAGACTGCTGTGTGCTTTTGTTGGGGGGGGGGGGGGGGGGTCCATTTGTTTCTTTTGTAAATAGAGAGAAAGTCTGCTGGGAGGAAAGAAAATGTTGGCCGAGGTGATGAGACAACAGTGGAATATTCGGGGGTAATTGAGGAATTGGGAAGAGCTAGTCCTTGATGGTTTTTGGGATTTGGGATGGTTTGGGATTTGGTCTGGAGCTCAGTGTGAGCAATAGCTGGAGGACTTTGAGTCGGTTGGAGATTGAGATTATGGGGTTGAGGGCTTCAGGAGAGAACTGTGGAATATTTGGGAAATTATGAGCGGTCGAAGGTCTTTTTTGGGCGTTGTGAGCGCCCGGTACTGCAATCCACGATTTTGTGAGCAGACAATGAGGAACTTTGAGTTCTGTGAGCAGTATAAAATTACGCCTGGGTATCTTAAATGTTGACTGGAGAACTGGTTGAGCATTGTGAGCTTTCGAAAGGCGCGTCTTGAGCTAGTTTAAGGACCGTTTGGGTGTTGTGAGTATTGACATGAGTTTTATGAGCCGTAAATATCGACGGTTGGGCAATTCCAACAGCGCAAATAGGGGAAATAAAAATGTGAGTTTTAGGGAGATCAGGGCTTGGGTCTTATGAGCATTGAGAATAGAATACTGTCAAATATACAACAGATTGAGAATTATGAGCAGAAGTAGCCATTCCGAAGATTGTGAGCATCAGGAATGTTTTATTCCCTCATTCTGTTAATGGAGGGGAGTTCCTCGGGAAGAAAAGAAAATACGGGCGGTGACGGTGAGACAGCGGGGGAATTTTCGGGCAGCAATTGAGGGGTCGACAAGATTTATTCATTAATGTTTATCTTTTCATCGCTCAAGGAAAACTGATAAAACTTTGAGATGAGTCCTCATTTTAAGTACCAGGTAAAATATTTTTAAAAAATTCTTTCACAGGAAATCGGGAGGTAGTTAGTCTCAAAATAAATGCACCTGTAGATACTCTAATTTTATCTGAAAAAAAAATTGACTCAAATGTTTCTCTCAGTCCAGTATTTCTGGAGATATTGGAGATTGGGACACCTGCTCAACAGATTCTTTTTCGGATAAATTTGTCGGAAAAGTTGGGGGATTTTTTTTAGATTCCTCAAATCGTTAGATAAATGTTTCAAGTTGGTGGGGCGTTTTTTTTTTCACTTGTTAAAGCTCTGTTTTCCACTTTTTTCCCCCCTTTTTTCCATGTCCCCAAATGCCACACGTGTATCCGACGTGTGTTTTTATTGATTCTGCGAGGTAGCCAGGGACGTGTTTCAATTCCGTGTTTTTTGGGCTTCCATATGAGTCTCATCTTTTCATATTTATGTCTTCATATGGTTTATTTAGAAAAGGGCGGCAATTCACGGGATTTATCATTATTTTTTTAACAACTAATGCGACCGCTACGCTCCAGTCTCGATATAATAAATATCCATTGTCAGAAAATAATTGCAAACTATTTTTAACTGAAAACTCCCGGCAGTGAAAATTTTTTTTCGAGCTTCACGAAATTTCACGTCATTTCTCCCATATTCATCCCTCATTTACATAAAAAAAATTATTCAGGTAATAACAATTGAGTTATTATTTTTTTCTAAAAATAAAAATTCTCATTAAAATCATCCCACGAATGCTCTCAATAATGAACCCCCTCCGCACGATCTCCTCTCGCTCGGGAAAAAAATCTGAAATTTTTTTCTCCTATCAAAAGGGGTTGAAAAATTTTGAGATTTTGGAAAATAATTACACGCGATGAGAAAAATTAACTGGAGTAAAAAAATTATCTCCATTCACAAAAGACTTCAGTTTATTTACTTTTGATTTATTATTACCAGTGGAGTGTTTAAGTGTTGGGAGAATTGCACGAGATGGGATGAAATAATTTTACAAAATTGGCGATTTTGTTTTAAACAATTATCGCAAATTGAATTTAAACTCCTAAAACTTGAATTCCCTCATTTCCCCCAGAATTACGGAACACATTTCCCACCTCCTGACCCATAAATATTCCAACTCGAAACGACCCCCAGCCCCCCCCCCCCTCTCTTTATAACGTGCACGTGTGGTCCATTAATTCCTAAAAAAAAGTATACGTTACGAGTCGCCGTATGGTCGAGTCGAAAAGACTATGAAAAACGATTTTCCGGGAAAACATATATCCCGTTTGTATTGGCCCTTGAGTCTGCATTTTTCCTCTCGGACCTGTCCTCACCAGCCACTCCTCCTCCGCCCCTTGTGAAAAAAAAAATTCACCATCTTCTTTTGTCCTTCAAAGCTCTCTCCTCTTTGCCCTCTCCTTTCTTCATCATAACTTTGTTATCAAAATTTAGGGGAGTGGGAAGGAATGAGATAGCAGAGTGAAGTTAGCGGTGTCGGGGAGGAAAAGGGGATGATGAGTGGATCAAATTGCAAAAGTCAAATTTAAATGTAAGTCAGGGAAAGAAAATGCGATATAAAATTCCACTGATGGATTTGGGATTTTTGATTGCTAAATTTTGGAGAAAATTTTTTTTCCCGGAATTTTAAACCAGAAAAATTGGATAATTAATTCATTAAGGCGAGTTTAATTGAGGGCTGATTAGGAGAAAATAAATTCAAGTCGGAAGAAAAATCTGGAGAATTTTGAAAATTTTTTCAATAAAAAATTGAAAACCAAAAAAAAACTCAACTCTCAATTGAATTCTTCCAAAATTCCAAACGTAAATGTTTTTTATATAATTTCAGCAACGCCCCCCAATTTTTTACTGTTTAAATTTGACTTTCCTAAAGCTTAACAAAAATCCCAAAATTCTCTAGATTTTAAATTTACAAAATCCCTTCCCTAAGTCGAGTTTAACAATTGACATTTAATTAAGAACTGAGCTCTAGAAGACAAAAAAAAATTCAAAAAAAAAAAAACAAAACAATTCAAAAATTGTCAAAAAAATCAAATTCGACAAATAAAAAAAAAAATCCCTCACCCCCCAATAGAGTCCCTCGAAAATCACCGAATAAACATTTCCGTAACGACTCCCCATTGGTCCCCAAATTGTGGAAATACGATAGGTCAACTCGTCGATAATTCCCTCTCCGAGAACTTTGTTATAAAAAATGAGATTCACCCATTGAGCCCCCCACAATTGGGGTCTCCCCCTGCCCCTCCTATTGTTCCATCCAAAGCGTTTGTGTACAATTCCAAGATAACTCGATTCTTTTCTCTTTCTCCCTCTCTCTCCCCCCCCCCCCCTGAATGCACGATGTTCAGTATGTTTGGCTATTGGTGGTCGGACTGTTCTGAAATATTAAACGGGAGCAAAGACCTCTGGGTGCGCTTTATAACCCCCCGCCCCCCCCCCCCCCCCCC
>JAPYZM010003873.1:0-10345 GCA_030522845.1 Psyttalia concolor
GGCCGCTTGAGGTCTCCAGGGTCTTCTAGGGGGCCCAGAATTTTCTCAGGAATCCAATGGAGTCGGTTTTAGCCGGAGATCTTCCGTAGTTCTCGAGAACTCGCCGAAAATCGACGCGACGGTCAGAAATCTCCTCCAAAAAGTGGGTTTTTGGAGATTTTTTCGCTCCGGCGGCCTCAGAAGTGCAAAAAATGGCCGCTTGAGGGCTCCGGGGGCTTCTAGGGGGCCCAGACTTCCCTCAGGAATCCAATGGACTCATTGCGAGCCGAAAAGCAATCGTTGAATTATTAAAAATCTCAAGGTTAGAGGATTAGAGTATTAATATTCCAATAATAGTCTGTTTATTTAATTAGCCGTTTAAATAATAATACATTTGAGAGAAAAAATATCTGCAAATTTATCACATCACGTGACTTTAGTAAGGCATCATAAAATCTTTTATCGATCATTTATCAATCATTCAGCCATTGGTAAAGACTGATGAAAAATGCAATAATATTAGAGTACAGGGGGAGGAGTAAAAAAAATATTTTCAGCATCAGTTGTCGATTATTAACCACTTGTCCGTCAGCCTCTCAGTTTGCTTCGTTAGAATTGGATCCCTCAGGCGAATTTTCACCTCTAGCTTGCCACCAGTCGCTTTTCTTCCATTCATCAGCTGCAAAAAAATTACGAGCTCAATGCAACGTCTGGAAGTCAATTAATTTAGGTAATTAATTAAACTAATTAAACTTTTGACTGGTTTAATACCGGAAATGAGTCGTGGAGGGTGCACTGCGACGTCAACGGCAGGAGTTTTATCGTGACCGTCCCCAGGAGGCTGTCACTCCTGAAGAAGCCCCTGGGAGAAATTGGAGAAATTATTGTAAATAAATTAATTAGTACTCGTGAAGGATTTTAGTCGGTTGGAGTGCACTACCGAAGATATGAATCCGATTGAAAGTGAGTCAAGTCCAATTACTCTAGTGTCAGACGTGGGCATAATCGGAATATGTAATTATAATTATTTTAATGCGCATGGAATTGATTAATTGAATTAATTAACGAGGTAAACAGGTATTTACGTTATTCGGTGAGAGGTAATGGCAATTATTCTGCGTCGATTAAGGGGAACAAAATGATTATTGTCGAGCTCGGCAATCGGCAGTTGAACAGTTAATATTTTCATTGACAATTAGAATTTAGTACCGATTTTCATACCTTGGGTGAGTGCAACACAGCAGGGGATTCATCGAGCATCTGCAAGCAATACTCTACTGTATTTAATGCGTTTATAGTAGAGATGCGAGGTAGAGTCAGGAATGAAAGACTGTCAGGTCACGGGGAGTCGACTGTCTTATGACCGTCTTATGACTGTCTCATGACCGTCTTATGACCGTCTCATGACTGTCTTATGACCGTCTTATGACTGTCTTATGACCATCTTATGACTGTCTCATGACCGTCTCATGACCGCTGTCTGACAAGTCCCGGACTGTGCTCGCATCGCTAGTCGATAAAATCGAAATTATTCTAACAATTAACGTAATTCCAACGGATTTAATTAATTAAAATGGGAAAAGTGCAGGGGGAAATGTGGAAAACCAAACTTATTGAATATTAAACGTTAATTAACAAAAATTGATGGGGAAAAATTGATTTTAAAAATATTTGGGCATCGTTGGATGGCTCACCCTTTCGACCAAACTTGACACTTGAGCCCGTGCCTCTTGAAGGCACGCTGACAGAGTCTGCTCGATCGGTCAATGATACCTGGCAGAGTGAAGGTCGCCTCGTACTCGGGGTCGTTGGTATTTTTAATCGTCGATGTGCGGTCAGTCGGTGGACTATCGCTTGGATGGGGAAATTCGTAGATAACGTAGGTGTCTGCCTCCTTCGGGTAATTTATCCCCCGGATAATCTGGATTTCTACGTCACCGTCGCTCAAATCCGTGCACCTCCTGGGGGAGATCGAAGGCCGATTAAAAATACTAATCAACAATTTTGATTAATTTTCTTTAAAACTCTAGGGAATGCTGACTTTGCCGTTTGCTACTTTACTTCGAGGAGGTCAATTGACTTACCAACAGAGTAAAAACTTTAATTGAATTATTTTGTTGGATGAAGTGATTAATTTATGATAAACAAATTCTTATGCCCTCAATAATTAACTTACACAGAGCCGAACAATTTGTGGGTTCGAAGATAATCATTTCACCCTTTGAAATAATTGGATTGATTTTTTTACTCTGATGGTAAGTCATGTGGCCACTCAAGATGCTTGAGTGTTAGCAATGATTTGGAATTTATTGGAAAAAGCTATTTTATAGATTTTTGGACATCACAGGATGAGTTCGGAGGAGTCTTCTCAGCAGTTGATCCTTCAAAAGGTTCCCCTCAATTGTTCCAACCCTCGCAGATCTGATTTTTTGAGGAAACAAATCAGCTGTGGAGTTAGGAAATAATATTTGGGAAAATTCCGAAAGGGTTTCAACGGCAGCCAGCCCCGGACAATCCTCATTCTGGAAAAATCACCATCAACGAGGCGGAAAATGTCTGACTTTCCATACTCACTGGAAAATAGTATAAGTCTTGACTTCATAATGATGCTGAGGAGGTGGCAATGCGTCCCTCCTGCGGACCCTCATCATGTCGAGATCTTTGGTGTAGCCGAGGGCGAGCCTCTCCCACCTGTTGTACCCGGGCACATCTCCAAGAGCTTTGGCATGATCTCGACTGGACAAGCACATCTCCTTCTGCTTGATAAGAGTGGCCTCCAGATTGTCGTAAATCTCGGAGTCGGTGCTGTTCTCATCGATGGGCTGGCACTCCTCCGAGGACACCAGGGTAAAGCTCTCATTGGATGAGCCATCAAGTTGGATCTTGGCATTGGGGGACAGTGGAAGTGAGCTCATGTCAACAGGTAGTCCACTTCTGCTGGCATTAATCAGAGGATCAATTCCCTTGGCCTGCCTGAGATAATCCCGGGCGAGCTCGAGATCCCCATCCTGCTTGGCAGCCAGTGCTGCACGTTTGAGTTCAGCTTGTCTGTGCTCGAGTAGAAAAATCTGCTTGTCAGCCCGTGTTTTGGGATTTGTCATGGGTTTCCTGGGGATTGCCTTGGGTTTTTCAGGCTCACCGGCTCCTGGGGGCGCTGGTGCAGGTCTACTAGGGGCTGGTGGCGGTCCCGACGCCGCTGGAGCGTCAGCAACGATTGGAGGCAAGCCTGGGGGCGTTGGGAGCTCAGCAAAATCCACTGGTTTCCCCTTGGTGTGGAGTTTAATAGCGTCCTCATACTGTTTGCATATTCTCCCATATCTTCTGGCCTTCGAGGAGTTGCCCTCCTCCTCGGCGCAGGTTTTCGATCGACGGTAGATCTCCAGGCGCTCCTTCAGAGCTCCCGATATTCCCTCGCCAGTTATTGAAGATGATTCCACTTCTGATGACTCCTGGATCTCGTTCTCCTGTTTTTGGGGATCCTCTCGGGCTTTTGGGGGCTCTGGTGCTACCGTGGAGTCACCTGGAAGCTGGGGGGAGGCTGGCATGTCTGATAGATCAACTGTTTCACCTGAAGTGAGGGCTGCAATGACTATGTCAAATTGCTTTGCTATTTTCACGTGATTCAGAGCTTCCTCCATGTTCCCTGACTTCTTCCATTTCACCGCGGCTATTCGGTACTCCTGTTGACGTTGTTTCAGGAGGGACAGGCCCTCCTGGTCAATCGTCGGGGCAACTGCTGGCACCTGCGGCTGCTCCGACGGCTCTGGCGTGGGCTCTGCAGGTTCAGGAACTTCTTCTGGGGGTGGAGCCGCTTCTGGGGACGATTCCGCGGCTGCCGCTGGAGAATTCCAAAATAAATTCCTCTCAATTTTATTGAATTCCATTTTTCTTGATGGAAATAATTAATCATTGGACATTTAGGGAGGTCTTCAATGAAATTCGTCGAGTCGTCGGAGGGAGTTTATCAAAATCGGGATAAAGTCAGTCATTTTGGGAAAGTAACCAGCAGTCACTGAACTAATTACCTGGATCTTCAGCGGACTCATCCTGGGGTAATGCCGACGGAGGCAGCTCCGGTGGGATCTCAGATTCGTCAATGGCATTTCCGGCCTGTGCGGAGCGCAACAGCCCCTGGAGAGTCTTCACACCTCGTCCATATCTTCTGGCTTTGCTCGTGTCGTTGTGACTCTTCGCCTTGGCCTCGGCCGCCTTGTACATCTCCAATCTCTTCTCCAATAGGGAGGTTGCTTCTGTCTCGACTCTGGGGGGACTCGCCTCGGGGGATTCATCAGCTTCTGGCTCCTCGTCATCTGATATTATCCCTTTCAATTCGTTCAGCAGCTCGGGATCGTTCTCATCCACGTCCTCGTCGTCCTCCTCGTCGGAATTGATGTCTTTCGGGATTTCAACGGCTGGTCTTCGGGGCTTTCTTGGAGGCACTGGCGTAATTGATGATTAATTAATTGTTGGGGCACTCAATGGACTCTAATTAATCTTTTTTAATATTTGTGGAGAAAACAAATGGTTCATGTGGATAGACCAGAGAATTCTGACAATTATTCCACTTTTCCTGGTTTCCCTGGCGACTGGGGTCACTAACAGTTCAATTTCTGGGGTTTTTCTGGAGTTTTTACCTTTAGGCCGAGCTCGAATATCCTCTCCACTAGTTAAACGTCGCAATTCCGCCTCCAACGCCTCATCATCGTCGTCGTCCTCGTCATTGCCCATTGGATTTATTAGGAAATCCATTGAGCCACCGACCTAGAGCAATTTTAACACGAGAAGTCACAATTAATTTACGAGCTGTGACACTCCTGATGACGAGATTAGATTTGAGTGCTAATTAAAGCATTAAACAACAATTGTACTAATTATTAACGTTAATAGGACAAAAGTGCAGTTGACAAGAGAATGACAAAACGAGAAAATTAAGAGTGAAGAGTGAAATAAAATATTAAATAAATAAAAGTGTTACTTTAGCAGGCTGAGTTGTGCGTTTTTTAACCTCTTTCTTCTTGCTAAACATTCTCTATTTAAAATGTCTTACGTAATCCGTGAGGATTATGACTTATTACGAGTTCCGGAGTTCCTGGGAATTCCCTGCCCCCTCAATAATGCAAGTGAACAATAACAAACTGGTTGGGAAGGACGTTAGGTGTTGACTGAGATTGCTGAGTATGAATTGAAGTGGAGAGGCTCATCCTGGGGGGATTCTGGGGATCCCAAGGCTAGGACTAGTGTCCCCCCGACGGAGGGATGGCGCCAGCATCGAATTCTGAGCTGCTGCCGGCAATTCAGCAGTCGATTGTCCTCTTTTGGCCCGACTTCAGTGCATTCCTTGGCTTCCACCCTGACATCCAGGGGTTCAAGCTCCTCAGCCTGTCTTTGGAGTGGCCATTGACGTGAGAGATCGCCCGGAGAGTTTGGTCACAAGCTCCAGGAACACTCACGAGCCAAACACTTCAACTCTCGGCGGCTAGGGGGCCTGCCCCCTCCTCCACGTAATTCCTGCTTGGCAGCATGTTCCCCACTCCTGTCTCCGGAGCGAAAATTATTTTTAATCGATGCAGCTGACTTCATGGCAGTGGGTCATATGATCGTGCTATGAAAAGGGCGAGTCCGAGTGTAAACTTGTGATCGAGTTCTTGTCATTACCGAAATAACTTCCCCATTTTCATTTGCCAAACTATTTTAGTGATTATTACGAGGCAAGATGAAAGGGTGCATGTTTAATATCGATGGGGGGTACTTGGAGGGCCTCTGCAGGGGCTTCAAGTGTGGAATTCTTCAGCAGAGTGATTACCTGAATTTGGTGCAGTGTGAGACACTCGAGGGTAAGTCTGTCTCACCATATTAATCCCTAATGAGGGAGTTATCATTAGAATTCGGCTGATGAATACCCACCCTCTCCCCCGGGAGGAATAATCTTTTGGAATTTGTTGACAATCGATGAAGCACTGGAGTTTTCTCCAGGTGGCTGCCATTGGAGCAGAGTCTGGACTATTTGCCAAATTAATTTATTTAGATCATTGACTAATCAATTGCCAAGGCGTCATAAATCGCCAGCTGCAGCCTCACACCTCCCCCAGAGACAATAGTCTCTTATTTTTCGGTAAAAATCGATGGAGATTGTCCAGAAGTTTTCTCGAGGTCGTTGCAATTGCAGCAGAGGCTGGACTATCTTCTGAATTAATTTATTTGTGATATCAATTGATTAATTGTCCGATTTATCGCAGTAATTGTTGGTACCCTTCATAAATGTTGGTTTGTAGTCTTGATTAAGTGCAGTTGGTTTATTAATTTGTCGTTAATTAATGTCATTAATTACAGATCTTAAACTGCACCTGGCCGGCACGGATTATGGCAGTTTCCTGGCAAACGAGCCGTCACCCCTCCAGGTCGGGGTCATTGACGACAAACTCCGAGAGAAGCTGGTGATTGAGTTCCAGCATATGCGCAATCACTCGGTGGAGCCCCTCTCCCAGTTTCTGGACTTCATCACGTACAGCTACATGATTGATAATATAATTCTACTGATCACTGGAACTCTCCACCAGAGGCCGATCTCGGAGTTGATACCCAAGTGCCATCCCCTGGGTAGCTTTGAGCAGATGGAGGCCATTCATGTGGCAGCAACTCCAGCTGAACTGTACAATGCAGTCTTGGTGGATACTCCACTGGCTCCATTCTTCGTCGATTGCATCTCTGAGCAGGACCTGGACGAGATGAACATCGAGATCATCAGGAATACGCTGTACAAGGCATACCTCGAGGCTTTCTACAAGTTCTGCAAGGACATCGGGGGGACAACAGCTGATGTCATGTGTGAAATTCTTGCGGTATGCCTCATGGAGCAGTTTTATTGGACAGACTTTAGACTTTATTAATCGTAGGGAGGACATTCCCTTCCAAATGGGACATGCGGAAATCAGCCTCACGGCCATTTGTCCCTGATTGCCTTAGGCAGCCGTCCAGTCCATAGGTTCCAATATCCGGGCTCTGCGAGCAAACTCGTAGAGCCCCTCAATGCCGTCCCTATCAACGTAGATTTCTCTAAGGCCCCGAAGACATGCCATCGGACGTCATCCAGACCACTGCATTTTGTGCTCAGGTGGTGAGGATCCTCCTCTACCATCCCGCATTTCTGACATAGGGGGTCAGCTCCCTTGCCTATTCTGGCTAGCTACGAGGCTAAGGGCCAGTGTCCAGTGATAAACCCCATCAAAGAGCGGAGCTTCGCCGCGTTCAGCCCGACCAGTGCCTCGGCTAGCTTCTTCCCGAGCACCCGAGCACCACCTCTCCACAATCCCCTTTTCCGCGTGCGTTTGAACTAAGTCCTTAATATGGTCTATGTGCACTCCTATCCAATCTCCGTTTGTTGGCGCAACAAATCGACTAGATGTCTGGCCAGCTCGTCGGCTTTATCATTTAGGCAATGATAAAGCCGTCGAGCTGGCCAGACATCTGGTCGATGATGCCAGCGTGGCCAGGAATCCAGACCACTTCTAGCCGATTACTCTCAGCAATTTTTTCCATCAGCTCAATGCCAGTCGTTCACCAGCTGAGAGCAGCTCATAGGTCTGAGGAATGCCCTCAGAGCACCTCTGCTATCAGAACAGATGTATATTTTCTTTCCCCTACCCTTCTGTCCAGGATTATCCTGGCACAGGCACGCAGGGCAGCGAGTTCTGCTTGGAGTACGGTTGCGTGTGAGTCCAGACCGTTGGTCCCGCTCCCACCCGGTCGCCCATTTTCGAGCCGTCCGTATACCAGACTAGCCCCTTGGGTGGCGTCCACTCCGTATCATACCCTGACTGAGTTCTCCCATATCCAAGGTTGACCCTATATCTCTTGTGAAAGTGCCATTTTGGTCCACTAGCATCCCCTCCCCGAGGCAGCAACCTCTGAAGGTACCTAGCCTCAGCAAGGATAGCCGGATGACCACTTCTGGCTTCCTTCCAGGTTCCTTGCGTTATTGGACAATTGAATGAAAATAATTACTTCCGTCCATTACATTTTTATTATTCCGGGGTTTGGGTGATTGGGACGGGGGGCCAGTCGATGGGGACTTGCAGTCTTGAGGTGAATGAAATGATTTTTGCAGTTCGAGGCTGACAGGCGAGCCATCATCATCACCATCAACTCATTTGGCACTGAATTGGGGAAGGATGATCGTGCAAAGCTCTATCCTCGCTGTGGCAAATTGAATCCCGACGGTCTAGCTGCCCTGGCTCGCGCCGACGACTACGAGCAAGTGAAAGCAGTTGCTGAATATTACGCCGTGAGTACCTGAAAGCAATAATGCCCAAACAATGAACAGAAAATTATTGATAAGGGAGTAATGAAGTCCAATTGTCCGTTGCAGGAGTACAGTGCATTGTTCGAAGGGGCTGGCAATAATCCTGGGGACAAGACACTCGAGGATAAATTCTTCGAGCATGAGGTGAATTCAGTAATCAATTAGTTAATTAATTAAGGCCCGTAGAAAATTGACTGATGATTTTTGTTCTCGCGGTAATTCAGGGGAAGAGGTGTCCCAGTGAGTGGGAATTCGTTAAAGGGCGATTACAATATAATTAGCGAACTATAATCGCGGTTTTAATTCCCTAGACAATATGGCGGTCGAATTCACTTGCAAAAAAACATTAATTATTATTTTTAAACACACAGCACACGCTTGAGACCTAATTATCAATTAATAAGAGGTTATGGCGGTTCGTTTCACCCCAAAATTGTAATTTCTCATGACCGTAATTCCCCCAGAAACAAAAGCGACGAAAAACTGGGAAATCTGGGGAATTCTGGGGAATCTAGGGAAACAAATGACAACTATCGGGAGAAGACGGGGCCGAGTGTGAGCTTTCGTCACCACTGAATCCCCACGATCGATTACGCTGGAAATAATTAGCAAATCATCAGCAGACCCAATTTCCGACCTGGAGAGATTATTCAGGCACGTAGGAAATTAGGTTCTCTCAAGGTTTGATCATTATTATTTCTGTCAGAAGTCACGGGGATCTTCACGGTATGGGATATTACACTCGGCTCGTAATTCCAAAATTATTCCTCCACCAATCGATTTTGGGAATTTAGGGGGATAAAATGAGTATTTTTTCGTCCGCAGGTTCGTCTGAATGTCAATGCTTTCCTCCAGCAGTTCCATTTCGGCGTATTCTACAGTTACTTGAAGCTAAAAGAACAGGAGTGTCGCAATATCGTATGGATATCCGAGTGTGTTGCTCAAAAACATCGGGCAAAAATTGACAATTACATTCCAATATTCTAAAAATCACCAGAATCCTCAACAATCTGATTAATCACATTATCACGGCCTCCATCACGTGCCTCAACTGCTGGAGACGCCAATAATTATTGTCGTATGTGAGGGAGACATTAATTCGAATTAATTGAATTAGCTAATTTCATTTTTATTCAGTCAGAGAATTCTATATTTATATGTGGAAATTGTGCGAAAATTGTTTACAATTTTCGAACTTATTCCTCAGCAATTAATTGATTAATTAATCTAGGAAAGTATTAGTCTGCTGAATTTTATTGTTGGAATTATTTTGTTGATGTGCGTTCGGGTGAATACACTGCATTCCATTCTCAACCAATTATTCGCCATTTGTGTTGTATAATAAATTACTTGTGAGAAATATGTTAACTAAAGTGACGTATTGTTTTTAATGTAAACATTGAATTGGTCGTTGAGCAGTTGGTGTTTACGTAGCAGGGGGTTTTTGGTTAATTGCGACATTAAACTGTCAAAAAATCCCTGGACGTCATTACAAAATTGACGAATGTCTTTTGTCATCGTCAGGACTTGACCGCCATTTTGTTCACTTGAGGACCTTCCTCGGCGGACTTTTCTCGTGAAAGTCTCGTCTTCTTTTTTTTACTCCCGCACTCACCGCTCGCGGGAGTCATTGTCGATGATTTTCTGGCGTGAAGGATCTCTGGATGTTCAGTCCAGAATTGATCTCCAATGATGTCCTCGAAAGTGGTGACAACTTTTTGTCTCGTTCGACCCTCAGAATCTCTCACTGAGTCCCGGTAGAGAGTGGTCCCCTTTCTGAACATCTCGGGCTCGTTGTTGTAGTTGATTCCAAAGTCCTGGAAGAGGAGTTCGTTCTTGAAGGACGAGAGAGTACCCTTGAGGGTCTCCTGAGCCTGGACAAGTGAATAATTGATTGTGAAGTATTCCATTGCGATAAATGGGGGCGGTTCAGAGGATTTTCTAGGGCCATCTGACTTCCAGTACTTGGGGGGGCCGCGAGGGGTCGCAATTTGACAATAAATCCCATTTTCCACTGCGTATGACCACAAAATCACAAAAAAACCCTCTGTACCGCCCTTTGTACTA
>JAPYZM010003874.1:0-10345 GCA_030522845.1 Psyttalia concolor
CTACACGGGCAGATAGTTGAAATCCCTGAACAGCGCATCATGATGCCCTCGGCTTCGCCTCGGGCATCATGACGCGCAGTGCAGGAAATTCAACTTTCTACCCTTGTAGTGCAATATACCATTTGTCACGACGTCTGTGGACGGTGCTTCACGGCCGCGAAGCGTGCTTTACGGGTTGAGTGACAAAAATCAATTTTATGCCACTCCTGCCTGAAACCGGCTGATTACGCATTCGGCGCTTCGCGCTTTGTGCGCAATTGAATCGATTCCAGGCCGCGTGGCATAAAATTATGTTCAGGACTTGTTGGGAAATTTCGTTCTCAACGTGTGTAGTTACATCACTCGCCTATGGCTCATGCTGCAAACCCCATACACGTTGAAAACGAAATTGCCCCACACGTGCTGAAATATACTGTAACAGATTTTAGAAGACAGAAACGTGTGAATTGAGCATGTTTCAATTTTAGGTGCGACTTTTTAGGTGTTTATCAGATATCACATTCAGACTTTCGTATTCTCCGATTTTAAATGTCACAATCTCTATTGAGCAATTGTAAGTCTGCACTCAGTTCTCCATAAAATCTCAAGATAATTAAAGTCTTACTTTAAGCTCACGGTCATTTCAGAATAAAAATTATCTTCGCTTTTTGTATTTGGCTTACACATAATTCTGAGACCCGCTTGGGGGGGATGAAGTTACGTTAAGGGCATAACGACGTACAGGCGCGATAAATGTTTGGTGGTAAAACGAGATTAGCACGCTCGTAAAGTGGGAAACAATAACTGCCGGGCGTTTCAACCCACCGGTTTTTGTCTACCGTGTCGCGTCGTGCAAGTCTCCGTATACACTGGGGGAGGGGGTGGGGATGCGGGGGAGTGAGAAAGGAGTTGTGTACAAGTTAGCTGGGCTCGCGGATTCACGGTGGCTGGTGTTTTTAGAGGTAATGAGAAAAGCGAGTACACATAAGAATGGAAGAGTAGTTTTCCCCGGTCAGCCATTGGACACGTGAACACAGAATGAATTTTTGGGAAATTCCATTCTAATCGTAACGAGAGAGCAACCACCGTAAAAACTGCTGTCTTGTACCTACCTCAGCATTCTTTTTTTCTAAATACAATTTTTATTTTGAAGTGTCGAAGAATGCACAACAGATGAAAAAAATTTATTCTTTGAAGAAAATTTCCTCTTTCAGAGTGGAGAATAGTTTTTGCTTAGGAGATTACATAGGTTTCAAAATTATAATAAAGTATTTTTTTTACCTATTTCATAATACATGTTAAAACATTTTTCTCAAAATTGAAAAATGAACCAAGTAAAATTCGAAAGCCTAGCGCGTCACTTTAGTCGCGTTTTTCGGGTGACTCTTATTTTCAAAATCCGTAGTCACGATTTCTGAAAACATTATAAACCGTTCTTCTCTACATCTGGCACACTTCGTCAATATAATATTGTCTAGTGATTGAACGAAGGATTTTTTTTCTATTATAACTTTTTTTCAAGATCATACAGTGTACAAATTTTACTACAAAATGAGACTTTCGTCAAAGTCAAATGAGACTCCGCCAAAAATGCAAATTATCATTTTTTTTCTTCGTTCAGACACGAACTATAGCATCCACTAAGAAAGAATTGTTGTTTTTTTAAATTTAGATGAGTTCGTTAGGACTTCAATACATCCAGAGAACTTTTTTCCGAAGGATCATAAGTAATCAGGAACTAATGGCTGAATTTTCAATATTTTTCAATCAAAATTCCACAAAAGTACTTACCAAATATGTATTTTCAATATCAGAAAGTGTGTGAATAAAATATTTAATTGAGTATATGAGAAAAAAAATCGTTAATTCAGTTCCGGTTTTGGTTTGTCAAAGAGTTCGCTTCTGACAAATAATTTCATCAATTTAGAAGCCTGTCTGCTCTCAGGGCGAAAACAAAATTACTCATCCAGAGAGTGTATAGTTTTCAAGGTTACAAGTCTTCAGAGATATATATTAATTATCAGGCTTCGACCCTTCAATTACTATGAACTGATGAAATTATGGATGATAAGGTACACCTAAAAAAATATGAATAAGACATGTATCACGATGTACGACATGTGGAATTTCATATTAGATTCATAATTCAAAATCAAGTGGCCGGCGTGGGAGGAAAGTCTGCCGGTATGATATAAAATATCAGCAAATTGGAATCGACGTATTCCCTCGTGTGGAATGTCTCCCGGTGGTCGATGGGTTCGTTAGTGCTATCCAGTATTGATACACAGGAAATAGAAAAAAAGGCAGGGGCGCGAGATATACCGGAATGTCTTATTAGAGTTCCTGTCGGATCGAATTCTAGGAATTAATGAGGATGTCAAGACGCCGATGACACGATGAACGACTTCGTGAAGTCGTCACTTGAGATATTTGGCAGGTTTAAATTAAACTTTGGTGAAATTTTTAAGTGCGAAAATTTTAAAAATCTCCATTTGCAATATTCAAGTATTCGATTAGTGTTCATTTGATATTGTCAGCCTCAAATTAGAGTTGTCAGCAAATAATTACAATTGTTTTGCTATTGCGTTTTGATATGAATAAGGTAGAATTCCGCGTTTTTGAATATTACACACTTTTATGTATTTTCCATGGGTTTTTTCATGCTCTCTTAATTAACAAATAACTGTAATTAACTAAGTAATAATAGTATGTTCTGCTGTGTTTATACGAAAAGAAAAAATTGAAGAAAAAAAAATTGGTACTTGAAAAAAGTGGTGAAACCAACGGCTAAATAATCCCACCCTCATCAAGTGTATGGATAACCCCTGGATTTATTTACTCATTCATTTTCTTCCCATCTGAGTTCTCTCCACGTATTCAGAGAAAGGCGAGAGGGAAAACGTATCTGTGATCGAATGAGGTCGCTCACGTTGGTATGTGAGCTGGCAGAGAAGCGGTCCGCAACGTGATCGTCCAATATCCAATTCACGGATACATTTATTATTCACAAGCACAAAATGATAGAAAGGTTGAAGTGGCTGAGGGGGAGGGCGAGGTTGTTATGGGCCAAGCCTCGAGAAAGTGCCGGCTGGATGGGCTCCGATCACATCTATGTCGTTGAGAGAAGCTCACTCCCATCGGTGGGGGGAAAATTCGTTTGACTACCAAGTGATCGATTGCCAACCATCCCGCGTCCCTCCAGCGCTCATGCCGCTGTACACCAGCAGAACTAACTCCATTAGCGATCGCTTTTCATAGCAACAGAGGGGGAGGAGGACTTTCCCACTCGGAAAATACTGGCAACAGATGATTCTCTTGATTCCAAGCGGATCCCCCAATTTACCCTGTATTTTATATCAACCAACACTCGACGTTTGTTTCATTCCATTGGCATCTCATCATCTGAGGATTTACGACTTTTCTATTGGGTTGTGTGCACAATATTCAGGGCATACATTTTAAAAATGTTATTTTGAATTCATAAGAGTGTTGGAATTATGCGGAAAGCCGAGTGGGAGGAAATTGCATTTTGAGTTTACATTTCATCAGAGTTTCTGGCCTTTGAGACTCCCTGATGATTTGATCCTTCAACTACTTTGTTTTCCGTTTCGTAATTCATGTGATGGTCAAAGGAGTGAAGAAATGAAAGGATGAATTTGCAGAAATACCTGGTTTTTAAGATAAATATTGACGAAGAATTACTTCATTTGAGGTACTAGTTTTTCAAGTAAAAAATGAAGATGCAATGTGTAGGGGGCAATGTCTCTATGATTTTTAACCTACCGATAAGAAGTTAATGTTCTGATCCCCTGAAAGAAAATCGCTAATTTCCTGAAATGTCGACATTTCATGAACAGGAGATTCTCGCCGAGATTTTGGAAAAATTTCTCCTATGAGTGGCTGTGTGTAGATGGCTTTTTTCGTTTATGCTTTCCGCGAGAACGCTTAATGCGATCGCAAAGATTTTTATCACGATTGTTAGGTATTGACTTAGTCTAGATTAGGTTGGATATTGTGGGATGGAGCCCACTCCCCTCAACCTCGGTTGACCTTTTTCAAAAATAGCGCAACTTTTAAATTCCTTTCGTTCACGATTTGGAATCGAAACCAATATTGTCCTGATCGATGGATCTCCATTTGGTTAACACTCGATCACCATTGGAGTAAATTCTCGCCAGCACTTTTCCGACTTTTTGTTACTTTCGGGAATTTATATATATCGTCCGCAAAGGGCCAAATGAAAAAAATTAATTATTGAAATTAAAAAATTCTGTCAGATATGAGTGCAATGTACACGCGTCGGGGGATTCCTATTTTTTCTCCTTTTATTTTATATTAACGAACATTCAACAGCCGTCTCATTCCATGAGCATCTCCTCATCCGAGGATTCAAAACTTCTCGTTGGGCTGAGCATACAATGTTCAGAGCATGAATTTAAAAAATATCAGTTTGAATTCATAAGTATTTCCTTTTAAGTGTACATTTCATCAGAGGTTCTGAGCTTTGAGACTCTGATTATTTAATTTCTCAAATATTTTGTTTTCCGTTTCGCAATTTACGTGAAAGCCGAAGGGGTAAAGAGATGAGAGGGAGATCCTACTGAAACCTCGCACGTCGAGGATAACATTGACGAAAAATGGAAGAACGTGAGAGGAACGGCTTCCCCCGGAGAAAAAGGGAAACGAGTGCGGGAGAAATTGTGGGGATGTTGAATTTATACGAAATTCAGGGAAGTTTCTCTTGATAAGCAGGAGATGCGAAACAAACGTGGACTATTGTCTGTATCCACGCGGTTGGAATAGAAGTCGAGGGCAATTTCATGACAGGGGTCTCAGAATGATTGGATCAGCGTCCACAGACTCGATAAAACTGATAGGTAACCCTGTGCGATATTCTTTACCGTTTTATCAATGTAACATCATTATCGGGAAAGGGAAGGTGTAGCCAATTATTGAGACAATATTGGGAAGGAAAAATTATCCATTATCACCAAACGGCTGCTTTTTTTTGGAAATTGATTGAAATGAGGGAATAATGATTTATCATTTCACCAGTTCCAATTCCAAATGAAATATTCATTAATTTCCTGAAACATTTATTATATTGAAAATTGCCATTTAGACTGACCAATTGTTTAATTTTGTTTTGCGTGCTGACAATTGGTTGTGATATTAATAATCATGTAAACTTCATGATACAATAATCCGCAAGGCCCTTAATCACATATCATCGATTAAATTCTGCACTTTATTCTCAATTTTCCACTTTTCCCCATGAAAATCATTTGTTTATCCACCCTCAGAAAAATCCAAGAAAAACAATTATGAGAGACTAATGCCTCAAGCCATTGGTCTTCGTAAAAACGAGAGAGGTTTCCTGGAGTGTTCTTGCACTCATTTGTTCAGCTGAACTAATCAGGAGAATGAAAATAAATTGTGTAAAAAGTAACTCCATCATTCATTTGTCGTAAAAACTGATAATTAATTTGGCCATTATGATTGAAAATTGTTGCCATTACTGTCGGGCAAATTCACAAGGCCTCGTCAATGCTCTCGATTGTCCGTTATACCCTAGTGTGGTTACATATAAATTCCATTTATAAAGCATTCTCGCTGAGGGTTACAAGAACGGTAATACTCGCGGAATTAGTCCGCATAAGTATTACGGAAATCAATGGTATATGGGTTGCTAACTAACAATGGGTCTTATGCGTACACTGTTACATTTTGCATGGTTTACTGGAGTTGCTAAATACAATTGCACAGCTGGATGTTACCGAAAGTATCGAACAATACGAGAAACGAACATATTGTGCTTTTGAAATTGGGAATATATTTGGAAATGTATAAAAATAGCCTGAATGGGTATTGTTTGTAACAAAAATTGAAGTACCTGTACCTGTGCCTGTACCAGTTATTAATTTTTGAATTCATGAGCTCATAAGTTTCTACCCGCTTGATTAATCAAGTCTCTCAATGATTGGATTCATTAAATTCCTATTCAAGTGTTCATGTACTCATTTAAATCTGAAGGTGAGTCTGGACTGGAGACTCTTCTCACGAATCTCTTTCTGAAACTCCTAGTTTCAAATAAAGTTTCTATCCAATTCTTCATTTGAAGTTCACAAGCCCTTAGTTTAATCTTTATTTACATTTCGACTCGAATCATTGCTCAAAACTTTCTCTGAATTTCTGCTCCAGTCTTGACTCAATTTCTCACTTGAATCTCCACCTAACTTAATTATCAGGCCAAGATTTGACTCATTTCAGGCCAAATCCGAATCTGAGCGTCGAAATTTAACAAAGACCTTGAATACTCTTGAATGCTCTCACTCAATAATCTCGGCTGAAGTTTGTAGTGAAAGCTTCCCTCAGGTAAGAAAAGTACACCCTGACGATGGGAACAAGGCTGTAACAAGATATGACATCAAAGCTGAATAACCCAAACTTGGCTCACGCTTCTTTCCATTGTTGAATCGTATATCGATTTAAGCATGGGTCGCCAATATATAATCAAACCTTGCTTTAAGGTTGGAGCAGTATGGCTGCTCAAGACTGGGATATCGAAGATAGAACAAGGCTTAGATCCATCGTCCAATCACTGACTGATTCGAAATATGAGGAGCAATGTTCCATCGAGCTCGTTCTATCATGTGCCAAACGACAATCATTGAATGAATGGACAAAGGTACCACTTAATTTTTTCAAAAACTTCTCATAATCGTTAATATTAAATTTTGATTTTCTAATCAATACATTATTAATCAAGTGGAAATTATTGAACAACCTCCTCTTCACGTGAAATTATGAAGAATCCAGTGTTTCTTTATTTGAAATTCAAGTAGAATCTAGAATTTCAAAATTCTCAACAAATTTAGTAAATCTTAATTTTGTTCGTCCAGTAAGAATCAGGATTTACGCACGTCCTTAGACAAAATTTGGATTATAATCATGATCCAATTATGATACCCAAGGGTGGATCGAGGCTCGACACTCGGGACTGGACCAACGGTTGGATCTCCAGCCTTGGAAAGATAGTTACTTTCCAATGTTCGTTCAGGGTTGATTCAATATTCAATGTCGAGGCTCGAGCAGTCTCTCTCAATCCTGGATTAAGCCTGATCGAACGTCGTTTCCATCGTTCATTCCTACCTGGCCACTCAAGTCATCCTTGAATTCCAACTTCGCTCTCAAACCGAAAAAGATCCCAAATAGCAATTCCGTTAATTCTGGTCAGCCACCCGAAGCATGATCCCCCATATCACCCGAACCCTCCTCATTTCCAAATCGTTCATATAATTCCCAACAAGTTGACATATCCCCCAATTATTAACAAATACCGTGTAATACGAGATTTCATGATTCAAGACTTCGAGCTTTGATACGTGATCTCAGTGCAATATTCAAAGGTCTCCGCGACATGCATCCACTGAAAATCACTACGTATACACGCCTCTGTGAATAGGCACACCAAGCCCGATGAGGACGCCTGTGGAGAGGACGCAAGTATTCGGGGGTGGCAGGGCGGGAGGGGGTGCGCTAAATCATACTCTATGTAACGATCGGGCATAGTAATGAGGACAAATGAAGTGGCTGAATTATACGCGAATGTCCCTATGGGAAGCAGGTAGAGGCACTGCTCATGAGTTATTCATAGAGTCTATCATAGCCACTCCATCCAGATTGCGAGATTAATCGAGCGCGCACCACTACTTTGCTCTCTCTCTCTCTCTCCGTCGCTCTTGTTTCCCTAAACCCCGAGTTATTCTCTTCCTCACTCATCCTCTGCTCGTCTGTATCATCGTCATCGTCTCTTTGTCGAATGTGAATAGCATACGGAGAGTGGGAGGGATGGAGCTATCATAACCTCACTTTCTTCAGCTGGCCGCTCGTCTCTCTCATGCTCGACTTTCCTTTGGAAAACACGCGCCCTCCACCCCCTGCCTCTTTCAACTCGTGCGCGGCCTGGTACACATCGGACAAACGAGATTTCTCGACTAGGTATAAGCGATGAAGAGCCAGGCAGCTAGTATGACGGATGATCGAAGGGGAAGCAACTGGTACTCTCGATTACGTTGGTAGAGCTGTTCCTTTCAGAATTTCAATACTCGAGGGGGTGTGCGGGATGGTTTTATTCATCGCTCATAGTAGTATTTTTTTTTCCATAGGGTTCGGGCGTTCATTCAGCTGTGGGTTTTTGAAATCCACCCAAACACGTAGTGATTTAATGGATAAATGCGCGGAAAGGAAGGAGCATTGCTGAATACCGGGAATTAGGTAGATGCCTCGGGATAGGTAATTGGGATCGTCTATTGGTGCAAGAGTTTATTTTCATAGGATTGATATATTCGGGGACGTCAAGTTTTCATTTCGGCTTTTGCTTAGGTTTCCAGTCTCGTTTCCGCTTTTAATTTACATTTCTGCTCATGCGGTTACGGGAATTTTGACTGAATTCCCTACTTTATTTTGTACTCCAATTTCTGCTTAAGGTTTGCTCACATTTCTGCTTGAATTTTTTCTCAATTCTTTTTCAATTTTTTTTCAATTTTTTTTTCAATTTTGTTCAAATTTTGGTCACTTTGCGTTCCCTGGAGTTCTTACTGGAATTTCTATTGAAGTTATATCTTCAGTTTCTACTCAGGTTGCTACTTCGATGTCTCCTCAAGGCTATTGTCATTTCGCGACAAATGTTTCTTTTAAAGTCTCCGTACCCAGGTGGGGAAATTCAAGCTTGAACAATGGGTGCCAGCTACGATACCAAACCTTGGAATTCCCAGTTTGAACCAATCTTAATTCTATGGAATTACCACAACTTAACCAACCGTGGCGGCACAATGCAAATACAAGCTTGGATACCAAGGTCGTTCTGATCGTGATCCAGGTTTAATATTCCAAGCTCGGTGATACTAGGCAAATGCAAGCCTGAATACCAATGTAATTTCGATCATCTTCCAAACTTGAGATTCCTAGTTTGCACTTAAAGCTTTGAAACGGCTTGGCTGTGGTTGGGAACGAAACAAAGTGACTGATGTTAGACAATGAAAGATAAAAATAATGAATAAATAAAATAATTAACAACCATAATTTAAATCGGACATTAATTCTAAAATAGACCAAATTTCTGCCCGTGTTCGTAAGAAGGCGTAGGAGTTGTAGAGTACTTGCTGAGGGGGGTGGAAAGATATATCAAAGAAACGAAAGTTTTGTCACTGGATAAAGTAAATTATAATACAATATTATATTTTTTATTATTATTAACCAATATGCCTGTACAGTTCACATGGAGTTCATATGCACAATTCAAAGTTGCCAGCAATAAGTATTGATTATCTTGTTAGTAAGGCAAAGATCTAATAATGTTAGGATCATGCGTTCGAATCTCCTCTAAAATTGAACTGTATCGATGATAAAAACTGAATTCATTCTAATTGTTTATAAATCACAGCATAGAGAATTCTCGTTTTTTTAATCAACAATTGCTAAATTAATTGAACGGTTCGTTGCCGATTGCATTCCAAGCTGTGATCAGACTTGATGTGTAAGCTTGGTTCAAGGTTGATCGAAGTTTGTCTCAGGCCTGTATATGGCAATCAAGCTTAAACGAAGCTTGGATCTAAGTCGTGAACCAATGATTAATTGCTACCTAGATATTTGAAAGGGTGTGCGAATAGTGTATTGGGCAACTAGTGCGTAAAGTAGCACTTTTTCGCACGAGTGCTAGGCGATCACACGAGGCGAAAAAGGCGATACGCACACCTAGTTTTTTGCAATACCTGCCAAAATACGCTTTGAGGGGAGGTTTGAGGGCAAAGTCATCTTTTTGTGAAGCTTTACGCACGATTTCTGACTTTTACGCACACTGTGCGGAAAAGTACCACTTTACGCACGAAAACTGGTACCGAAAAGTGAACTTTTTAGGCAGGTATTGCAAAAATACTTTTTTGGTCGATCATACTTTTCAATTTTCAACTATTACTCTCTATCATTATCAGCCGCTTAGACAGTTCTTCAACTGCGATTTTTTTGAAATTTATCCTCCTTCGACTCGAACCTGTTCCCGCCCCACCCCCGTCCAATACCGTATCGAGACGCATCCCCCGTATAGCCCCAACCCCCCCTAAATCACTCATTTGGCAACAGCCTCCATGTACCCTTCCCCAAGACTCCCATGAATCTCCACCGACCGCAAACGCTCCTATCGTTTGTCTCCGGCGGACCACACGTGCACCCAAACCCCTTTTCTCCCATATCCACTGCAACCCACTACACTCATTCCCCGCAATTGCCAATTCTCTTCATTATATTTTCCCTGTCAATGAAATTTCCCGATTTTTTTTTTAACACCCCCCCCCCCCCCTTTTCTTCC
>JAPYZM010003875.1:0-10345 GCA_030522845.1 Psyttalia concolor
TTACGCGTTTTCCCCCAATAATCCACTAAACGAGTGGTAGGGCTTTCACCTACTCTTCTACTAGTCCCTTAGGGAAACTCCTAACTCTAAATAAAATTACCTAATTTCCCAATAACCCTTACCTAATATTTAACGCTAACTCTTACTAATTATCGCACTCTGAGTGCACTCAATAAAGAAAAAACCTACCAAACTAGTACAGCGGGAGATCCTGGGTCTCATTTACGTACTCACGATTTTTGACGGCCATAAGGAGTTCTCTCCAAACTCCTTACACCACAAACCACTTTTTTTTTAAGCAATTTGCTTCTATTTTTTATAATTCAGACACGCGCAATGTTTTCAAAAATAATTATTGTATTTTCAAACTGAATAACGATTAAATGTCGACGAAAAATATTTTCCAAATCATAAAGCTAAAGAAATGTCGAACAGCTAGGAGATTAATTTATTCATTACCTATTAATTGTAAAAAAAATGGAAGCAAATCACTTGCAAACAACTTTTGTTCGGACAAAATTATATGCTCCTACTTTCAGTCAATCGGTTTGCCCTGGCGAATTATCAAATTCGGTGTTACCGACGTAGCAGAGTTTGATGTGGCTCTTCTGAATGCGCCAAGTTTCTTTCTCTTGGTTTGGAAAAATGATGGAAATTCCATGAAAATCAAAAAAATTTTTTGAAAAAATTGCTTAGTCCACGCTTCAACGGATTGCGTTTTGCATAGTTTGGTTAACTTTACTGGTTTGGAAAAATGGTAAAAATAAAAAAGAACGCCATGCTTCCATAAATACACGGCCTTAGTTATGAAGCTACCACTCCAAATGCAACGCTTATGCTAAAAACGCTTGATTTTTGCTCGAAAATAAAGGAAATGTAAAAAAATGCATCCGAACCAACGTACTACGAGCGGTTTTCCATATTAACGTGCATTTGGCTTAAAGAGTTCTATATTCGGAATCATATTTTAGGAGTAGTGTAGAAGCCACTATGGCACCCCCTACTCACAGCCACTCGGACCCCACCATTACCGATCAGGGTAGCATGACTCCAATGCGGGTGAGTGGTGCGGTGGGAGTGACTATGCGGGCTATGCGTCATAAGAGCTATTCTTGAGAGAATTTTGTGAGATTTTACCAAACCCCCTAAAACAATTCCCATCGTCCCTTCTTAGAAATTTGACCTTGTGCAGACATTTGCAGGTCGCTTTGGGTTTATTTCTCGACTCTCTCAGTCGCTTCTCCATTTACACTCGGAATTTCTACTGTCGCCCTATTCTTTTGTCACTTTTTAGTGATAATTGCCACCTTTCCTATTAAAACGGCCCTCTTTTGGGTGTATGGTCAAGCCCGAGGCACCATCTGACGGAAATCGACGTCTTGCCTATAGTAACTTACCATTCCATATTTTCTACCGGTCGGCAATTAGCGCTCTCGCCTGGCTGAGGGATGTTCTCCCTAACCGATGCCCTTCGTCGGGCCTTTTGAGGCGCGAGATGGCACCTCTCATCCGATCCTCTCTCGGTCGATCATTTTCGACCGACCGGGGCATCCCTTACCTTCCGGAGAGGCGTGAGGTAGCGTCTACGACCCGGAGTACGCTAACTTGGGATGTTTTATTAAGGTTTTCATCCATTTCCTCGCCTCTCGCACGCATCATGCGAGTTTTGGACGGTTTCGTCACCCGGGATCGGGCGGGGCCGGCTTTCTGGCCATTTTTCAGCCCAGGTCCCCGTTTTGGGCACCTTTTGGGGGGAATAGATACGTTTTTCCTCCGAAAAAATGGCCGAACGGAAGCGTCCGCCTTCTCAGGCGGAGTACACGCACTCCTTAGGCTTCTCCCCTTCGGGAGTGGCATTGCCGCCCTCGTGAGCCTGGAGAGCTTGCCGTTCGGCTCGCTTTCTCTCTCTCTTCTCTCCTCCCTCCTGGGCTTGGAGAGTTTTTTTGATTCGAACAATATTTTCCTTTCCCAGGCGTATCCTTCCAAGCCCTCATTTCTTCACAGAAATGTATCCCTTTTATACAAACTTTCAATTCTGTTCAGAATTTGGTTTCTTTTTTTATTGATTCGTACCCGGTACCGCCCTTCCTGGTTGAGGGGAATAGGGGGACACATAGATGCCGGAGAAACCCGTCCCGGGCCAAAGATCAATACTTTCCCATTCGTATTGGGAGTTGGGAATTTGTTCTGCCAAGGCCATCCACTCTTGGTGATGAGTGAACGACTATGAGGTCCAGAGAAAATCCCGTCACAACCAAATTATGGTTTTTGGAATGCTCATTTCCATTTCGGGAGTGTGAATCCCGTCGTATCGAGGGAAATTTTCCAATGTTACCTCGGATTATCTATTCAGATAATTTTCCTTATCCATTCCTGGATAATCGTTACTCCAATTGGCATGGCCTTACGTTGGGCATCATTTGTAAGCCTATTTTCCCGAGTTCTTTACCCAAGAGAAATATCCAAACGTGGTGAGTGCCTGTCTTTAACACTCGTTGTTGGGGGCCAGATGAACTTTCACGGGAGGTTCGACATAACCGGCCCTTGGGGATCTCTCATCTACCCGGAGGGCTTTCAGGCCGGACAACTGGGTGTCCGACTAGCGTCAGTGTGACGTGGTAGAATGAGCGACGTCCACCAGGAGTATGGTAAGGTATTGTATGAGAGTATCGCATAAGTTACGTTACTTGCGTGCCTTTTCCGAGTCACTTTCAGATTGTAAATCATGCTTTTCAATTTGAGTGTTCCGGGGAACCAGTTCCCATTTATCTCCCGGAAACTTCTCAGCCCACCGGAGGATCGTCTCCTTCGGAGTATTCGCTACTCTGGAGGAGTCTAGGTCCACAGCCAATCAGGTGGGACCCTCACGGCCTGGGTCGCCAAGGTTCTGACCTGCCCGGAAGTGGAAATGCGTTCACCACTCCGCGATCACTCACACACTTAGCCAACAGTGACCGCTATGGTCATCGCACGTCGCAAGCACCGGACGGGACATAATTTCGCACTACCATATGGTCGGATCGACAGGAATGATATCTTGCCATCCTCTCCATATCCACAGATCCACATGACACGAACGGCGCCTCCGAGGCTCGACAAACGTTGCAGACTCGAGGTCGTTACCTCGAGTCCACGATGAACCCGTTTGCACCTTTTTTGGGATGCAGCATACTCGTAGGCTCACTCTAGTGGTTATTCTCCAACTGATGCGGAGTTTTACCCCCCCAATCCAGGCTATTTCAGCTGGGGTTCGATCCAGCTCGGGAGAGGTCTTTCCAAACCCCTCCCATTAAGCCCTCGCGCTCAACTGCTACAAAATCTTGCTAGGGACTTACCTCTCAGTCTGGCTATCTCGGCGGCCATGAGTCATTCCGTTGCCTCATGACCACCAACTAAACTAACGGGATTCCGGACGGGCTAGTCCTCTTACCAGGCTACGTTGGTCCCTAGACTACCTCGCCGTAGCCTACAGAGTCGCTCAGATGGACAGCCAATGCGTCGGCCCCTTTTCCGCTAACACATGCTTAGCGAGCTCCATGTTAGCGACAGCCTACTAGCGGCTTCCAGACAACAGAGGGCACATGTTTCATCCAAAACAGCGCTTCTCTATGTCTCTCATAGGTCGACGAATCATGTAGATCTTTGTCAGGCAGCTTGCTCGGCTGCTTCTAGATGGCTCTTTTAGGCATGTATTTTCGTACCCCCTTTCCAGAGAATTTCAACCCAATAGTCCCACAGTAACGAGGAAATCTCCTTACAAATATATTCATCACTCGCATCACGGGGGCATAGCATTATGAAAGATCTTTTGATTCTGTTGCCATGAACCAGACAAGTCATTCCAATTGAGAAATTTGTGATAACAGTTTTTCCATGCAACGCTCAACGATGGAGTGTCCTGGAGCACCAAGGTTATGATTTGGGATTACAGGACGAATTATTGACGTTGGAAGTGGGAAAGGTTCAGAGACAGATTACAGAACCACTTGGAATGAGCGTTTGTCCCATCTCCTGAAAGTCCTACTCCAAGTTTTAGATTCCGAATACCCTCTCTTCAACTGTTCAGTCCTTTTTCAATGCCGTAGTTTTCCTATTCTCATTGAGATTTCTACCGTTAGTGGATATATTGTGCATTTTCAATACGAAGATAACGTGAATACTTATCCACGTTCCGGATGCCCGAAAGCCCTCAATGAAGAGGCCCAAGTAGCTATCTTCACAACATTTAGCAACAAGGCTTTAGCACCTTCACCATCATCCAGATACAGAGGCGGTTACATGTTTTTCACCAAACAGTACGTCATGTACTGCTCAGAGGAGGTTTGCACTGCTATGTCGCTGCCAAAAAAATCTAGCTTGACAGTAGAACACAAGGTCAGACGTGCTGCGTTGTGTTTCTAACATTTGGGCTGGACGGAATAGTGAAATCAAACAATTTTTGTTGATGAAAAGGTCTCCACGACAAGCGCACACGCTCTTTACACTCTCTAGCGGTCACGAGGCACACATTGTGATGAGAATAAGATTCTCCACCCCAAGCGATCGGACGGACGAGTCGTTCTGCCTCCGGATCAGTCTCCGCACAAGGCGTGGGAGACCTCCCGGTCGTCAATGAAAGAATGCATTCGGAGGATTACCTCACTATTCTACGAGATATGATGTAGCCTTATGCACAAATACAATAACCAGAAAGGATAATTACTTTTGTTCCAGAAAGCTCCGGAGTCCACCGTGGACGGATTGTTCAGGATTGCATTAGGCAGCATGATCCACTGAGCTATTTCCCTGAACCTGCATTATTTCCGGACCTAAATCCAATCGAGAATATTTAGGGTCTTATGATCCAGATATGAAGCTGTGTTAACGTCGGGCGAGATCGAAAAAATGTAATTGACTGCATCATTCAAACGGGAGCCGACTTAGCAGGGGATTAGAACTATTTTCAAAGACTCGTGGAAAGTATGCTTCGTCGATTTCAAGTAGAATTGGATAATAATGGTGGTGGCTGTTTAATTACTGATTATTACTACACGAAAAAATTCCATACTAGCGACTATCTAAAAATATCACAGGAAATGGAAGTATTTATAAGGCTTTATATTGAAGTTCTGCTGGTTCAGGTTAGGATGGAGGAACTCTCAGAGGTGATAATGAGTCACAAGAGAACACACAGATGAAATCAGTCTGCTGCCATGTATTTCTCACTAGAAATACACTCTTTTTGACAAGAAAAAGATACTCGCGTCAGAACAATTATCTCGTCGATAAGTAGAGAATAAGTGGAGATGTTCATAAAAACAATAATCGAGAAATTCACAATATTTAATAGGAGCAGTTTACGACATATAATTAGAGAGGTTCATGAGAAATAGAACGGTAGAGATACTCCTCCCACGTGTGCAATTGTCCGTATTACATGGAATAAGAAGAAAGCCAACGTAGCAGTTCCCAGCATAGCTGCACTCATCCCGCACACAACTCTACGTCGATAAGAATGGGCAGCCTTCAGGGGAGGTGTTGCCATTCGGGCGCAGAGGAAGAGGCTGAAGCCTTAACAGTCTCTCCCCGTCACCAACTATGCTGGTGACCAGACTTAGAGATCAACATAACAACCCGTAACTCTATGCAGAGAGATTCGGATTGTGGACAAAGATCAGCTTCAATTTAAACTGGTAGAGATTCATAACAAAATCAGCTTGTAAATTGGTCCCGTCAATGTCGTTGGTACCGTCTTAATGCTCGCAAGTACTACGGAACCTATGCGGATGATGCCACCTGGAGATGGACTGAAGTTACTGCAGGTATCCAGCAGAACACTAAGCCGAGAAGTACTGCAATCGCTGCTGGATAAACTCATATATTGAGAGTCGTCCGTCGGTGAAATGATCCAGTAAAGATTCTGGCAGAGTGATTGGAGCTTCTCCAATCAGAAAATGTCCTAGGGTGGGACAAAACACGTCGTCAGGTTCCTCAGAGAGATCTTGAAGAAGCCTAGAGTTAAGCATTGCTTTAATCCGAGTCAGCAGCGTAGAGAACTCCTCAAATGTTGGCGAAGTGTCTCAAACTGTTTGAGAGAGATGAAACTTCACTGGCTTCACCGCTTCCTCCGATTTATCCCCAAAGTGGGGTGCTGCTGGTGGATCTAAAAACCTCCGTACCCGATCCTTGAGATACACTGCGGAAAGATGCTGGAATTCGTTCGATCCAACAGACAATAGCCTTTTCAGTTCTTTGACCGCGTCAAGAAAATTGGTGCCGCCGTCGCTGAAATGGTTTCCACAGTGGCGGCGATAACTTAGGAACATTCTGAAGGCCGCAATAAACCCATCAACAGGGTAGTGATGCTTTCCCGGTGGAGAGCGCATCTAGCCGTATACACGAAAATCACCAACGACTCCTTCTGGGTCTTACGACGACGCCCTTTACACGTCATGATCGACACCGGTCGGGCATACTCCACACCAGTGATGAAAAAGGCATCCAATACAATGCGTACTCCCGGAAGCTGTTCCATTGATTGCTGAGCATGAATCCCACTATCATGCATGCAAACTCAACACATTTGAAGACCAAAGATCTTACTGGTAGTCGTCCTTCAATAATCGAGTAAGATCGTCGGAGATTCACCACCGTGAGTTGAGTTCGTCCATGCAATGTTCGCTGATGAGTATCCCAAAGGAGACGTTTCGTCCTCACTATCTCTTCAGGGCTAATCGCCTGATGCCTACTCTCTGGGTCCAGGGCAGATGACTTCAATCGCCCCCTCACTCTGAGAACACCCCGAGGAATACAGGAGTAGTATTAAGGTTGAGCTGATCACGCAAATACCTCGTGAGTTTTCCCAGGATGACGGCAGCGTCGAGCTCGATATGTGGATTAGTAAGCTGTTTGGTGGCGCTGGTTGCGTTTTTGCTACAACGAAAGAAAACCCCGACTGAACTCATTACTCTCAAGTATACAACGGCAGCCATCACTGACTGAGAGGCTCCACCTGAGAGTCCTCCGTGAGCCCCAGCCAGCGAAAAATAGAGATCTTTTCAACCTGAGATAGCTGTTCACGAAACTGGACAAACTTCAGGGCCTTTTGTGGTGACAGATCAACGTCCATCTAACTTCTCCATCCAAAGATTCCGGAGAAAAATTTTAGATCTAATCACCACAGGAGACATTAATCCCAGAGGATCGCATAGTTCAGCTATTTCCGATGGAAGACTCATCTTCGTGAACCTTATGTCGGCTGGCAAGTGGATTGAGAACTTCAAGTTGTCTGTGTTTTGTCTGTCTGCTTCCGACCATGCGTTTTCCTGATGGACTCTAGCGCCGTCTGATCCTGAGAGACACCTTCTGGATTCAGAAAACGACGCACAGACGTACTGTTAAAGGCCCACTTCGTTAGCGGAAACCACGTGCTAAGCAGAGACCTATCACCTGCTGAGCCACGAGTTGAAAGTCTCGCTTCATCAGCTCCACTATAGATATCATCCGCGTATCTACCCCTGGTTAACGGATTAACCGGATCTCTAAAATGTATACGCTCAAAAAACTGTTCACAATCTGCCTCTTCCTTCATTAGATCACTATGTACAATCTTCGAGACTTACTCCTGCAGCCAGCACGAAGTGAGAAGATTATAAGGATCCTCATTACTGACTGATACGTAATTGGACTTGGTCATCATAGAAATCACACCAGAAATAAGCCCCACCACCACTCAACCGAAGATTGTAAACGTAGCAATAGGGGGAGTCCGATGGCCCTTTGATAATCTGTGGCTCGAAGATTAATCTGAAGAAATCTCAGCCAATGAGAACCTTCACAGGTCTTGGTATCAGATAGTCTCTCCAATGCTGCGGTTGAGAGACTCACAACGGCGGTAATGTCGAAGTAAGACGCTTAGGGGTATGGGCCTTAACAAAAACTTCTTTGTTTGAATGGACCGATTTCAACAGAAACTGAGATAAACATTTCGCGCATGAGCTCCCGATACCAACAACAGCTAACAAGGCTCGAGATGTCGATGAGCCAAGGTCCTTGACCACATCGTCAGTAACAAATGATAACTCAGAAACAGTGTCCAACGGCATCCTAACCTCGATGAGAACGGGTAGGGCCGAGGCGAGAAGAATTCCTTGTCTGAGCTAGTGAGCATCATTCGTCCGCGATGGCTGCAGAGAATGTTCACAGATCGGCACCTTCACTCCAGGTGATGGCGTTGGTAAAGAGAGTCAATGGTGAGATGTTATAGGCCTTGAGTCAGTGGACTGTTGCAATAGGGCTGAAGAAGTTACAACCACGGGTGCCGATTCGCCGGTGTAGCTGTAGGTGACTGTGAGCACACGTCGATTATGAGGCTGTTTGCAGCTCGTATCCCTGCAGAAGCAGCCTGTGCTCCACCGATGTGGATCACTGAATTATGCCTCTTATGAAATACAACACAGGTTTTTGTAGTGATGCAGATACGGAATGAGTGCTTCTCCGAGCATTTGAAACAGAGGTACCTCGTCTCCACGAGTCACTTCCTCTTCTCCGGTGGCAAGTGCTTAAAATTCGGGCATCTATCAATGTGATGATCATTCGAACATATTGGCTAGACTGTTTCACGCATATCTGCCAATGACTTCAAAATGGAGATCTGAGTCAGTTAAACCAACACGACCAGCTGAGACATTGAAACCTTCATTGGTTTCAATGACGACTAAGCACTCCACTTCTTTTGATACCGGGAGTTCGACACTGTCACCTGAAGAGGAGTCGGTGGATGCAGCTCCATCCTCCCCTTAACTCTCGATCTGCCCACAGTAGACTCATGGAGTTCTTCGAACGTCCGAAATTCGTGGTAGAACCAATCTTTTTTCCTCCGTCTCGACGGTCTCTGCATCCAGCCGACTGGTGAGAAGATCCAGTAAAATATCATCCCAGTGCTAAACCGAACGACTTTAGAGCCTTCAATGATTCAGTGGTGGTGTTCAGAAGAGCCTTAAACTATTTCGCCGTTCTGTTCACCACGTTGGGAGCCCTAAATAATTGCTCCAACTGAATACATAGGAGGAGAAGCTCATAGTCATATCTACGTGAGCATCTACGTAAAGATCTCCTAGGCAGTTAGAAACGTTCTCAGCTAGCAGAGTCGAGACTAGTTTCTTCGGGTCACCAGATGGGTCACTAAATAATGAATCTTCTCGACAGTAGAGAGATTGTGATTCCCAATAATCATCGACAGGAACAGATTCTTGTACGGAATCCATTCCGAGAAGTCTCGAGGGAAATCGTCGGTAGAGAAAATTTCGGAAGCTGCCTCTTAGTCACCTACCCAGATGAAGCTGACTAAGCAACTGTAAGGTAGAGTGATTCTGACAAGTCAATGCTCTCAACCAGGGCCTTGATCATATCAAGGAATGTGGAACTGAATGAGGCATAATATTGAAGGCATTTATCGTAGAGCTGAGTCGATTTATTCGTGCTCGAGAACCTTTGCATTCTCCTTTCGGACAGTAGCTTCCGTTGCTAGTCCTCAAACTATCTCTAATAAGTCGCCAGCATCTACAATTTTGCCTGCAACTCGTTGACGGAGAGCTGCTTGACATCCTCGGTCAGCCATTCAGCCTTCCGGGACTCAATGAAATTTGCCCTATTGGCCTGTATCATAATTCTCCCTATGTACGACATTCTGAAAAATCAGAGAGCAGCAGAGAAGAAGGTATGCAGCAAACGAAAAGAAACTCAGCTGGACCCAATTTGACTCAGAAGCCTTGGTCCAGAGAAGTTCACCGAAGTGCAGCAACAAAACCCCATGGAGAGAACATAAGAAAAAGAACAATTTGAGGCTGGTCCCCAATACCTTGTATAACTGTTTCTTTTTATTCAGCCCTCGACGGGCCTCAGACATATCTTTCCGATAGGTTCAGATGTGATTGCAGAAGCAAAGGATCTTGTCTGTGATGACATCTATCGATCGCACACACACGCGCGTGGGCACGCACACACACACACACCCACACACCCACACCCACCCATGTGTGGAATATCATGTATGATGGGCTGCTCAAGCTGAAATTACCCTCGCGAACGAAGTTGGTAGCATTTGCAGATGGCGTGGCTGTGGTCATCGTCAGGAAACATTTAGAAGACATAAAGCGTGTCTTCAGCATAACATTCGAGAAGATCCACTGCTGGATGGATTCTGTTGGACTGAGCCTAGCGGAACAGAAGTCGGAATCTGTATTGATCACCAGCAGGAAGAAGATCAAGACGATCACGCTGCAAGTCGGGTCTTGTGAAATCACCTCCCAGCCATCCATACGATACCTGGGGGTGATGATCGATGCGCGACTCAACTTCAAGCAGC
>JAPYZM010003876.1:0-14186 GCA_030522845.1 Psyttalia concolor
GCCAGGGCCTGATGATCTAACCGTAACAGGCCCGTATGACTGCTACGGCACATTTCATCAGGGCCTGACCTGACACGGACCGAAATTTCTACTCGGGAACGTCACACCGGTGTCTCCTTAGTCTCACCCTGGTTGCACCTTACAGAAACTCATGCTGATACTTATAATTATAAAAATGAACTCTTTACAAAAGGGACGTCAACATAGAAATTTAAATCTAAAGCTCACGAACCGATACTCCACATCCAATTCTTGGGCAGTCGTCAACATGACCATTTACTCGTCTGCAACCGAAGAAAATGCCGCCGGGGGCTAATATCCATGAATCAATGACGTGTCGATGAATTAAATGATCCATCAAGCCAGGTGAATCAGTCCTTTATGAACCCGACGTGCATTGACAGTCGCCAGCCTCACCGAATTGAAAATTCCCCTTGCGTCCGGGCTAATGACCACGGTGCACTAATGAATTACTCGGTTAAATGGTCGAGACAGCGAAACTTTAGCTCTCACCGCCTTTGTGCTTGAAATATATATGTACATCATGGAAAATTCGATGGAGTGGTTACCACGGGGCTTTTACTGATATTAATCAATGGTAGTGCTGATGTATAACGTTGAGAATTATATAAGAGGGCTTTGCAAAAGTTACTTCCAATGATGAAGATGAATAACTCCAACATTCTTCCAACATTCGGTGCATGCAACTAATTTTCCGCTCGCACCTTCATCCACATGACGAAGGCCTTAACGAACGCCGCCTTGAAGTCCCTGAATTAATATTCATCCAGTCATCTGACCCCCAGCCACATCGTCATCTTGGTCATACTCCCCGAATAACTCAGTTCGCGTCTGTCCCATCCTCCCTTCCTCCTCACTGCCCATTCCGCTCTCCCCCGGCAACCGCCACTAATTTAATTCCTGATTCTAACCAATCGATAATTCGTTCATTGCCTTAATCACGAATTAATTGTACCCCAACGATACAATAACCCGTCCAATAATGAAATTGCCCAATGAATGTCATGGGTATTTCAGTTTAATTGTAGAATGGAAATTTTCAGGGAAGCCTTTGATTGCGGAGATTGATCTATTTTTCAGTTAGACGATTTAGTCCGTGTGAGTGAGGGCAATATCCGTTGGTAAATTTGCTGGATAGATCTCGTATTATCTACAAAGAGAATTCTGTCCGCGAACCGATATCCGTGGAATACGTTATTGTCATGTGCAGGGATGAAGGTGAATATGAAGCGATGGAACTATTCATGACGGTTTTGCGATATTTGAATTTCATAGACTGTGGGAATAGGGACACGGGTAAAACTATTAAAAGTCGGCTTGATGTGATATTGAAGAGAAAACGGGAATTGTGTCAGTAGTTTGGTCAGACTAGGAGGGGAAAATTGGAGATTAAGTCGTCGTTTGTTTCTGTATCGTTCTTTTGGCAGAGGGGGGAATTTTTGGGATCAGAGTTTTACCGGAACGAGATTTATGTTCAGGTTCGCTTGATTGAAAGCTAATTGATTCTCAGGCTTGATTTAATCAAAACGTGATCTGTTATGAAAATGGCTGGGAGAGAGAGGGGAATGGCTCAGTCATACGGTCAGACCCTGGAAGCGATTAAGCATCAGGTTACGTCTCAAGGTGACGGGCCGATATTCTTCTCTGAGCTTTTTAAAATGAATAAATCTATGGGAGTATCGATAAGCGCTTGATGCAACCTCAGGCCAGCATTTCCAAAGAAATATATTCAATAACCCATTTCATAACCATTAACTCTTACATTGTGTAAGGAGTACCGTCAAGATTGAATTCACCATCGATCTTCCTGATGGGTCACTTCTTGGACAAGCGCCCAGTGAATTCGCATAGAGCATCTGGCCAATTTGCCAATTTTCTGTACTCGAATGAAAAGCCCTCATTCCTTCTTTTTCTCTTGCGATCTATTAAATGATTCATTTCCTCGGTATTGAGGAAGTGAAATGGATATCGCTAATCTTGTCGAAAATTGAAGGGTAATTTTCGAGAAAATGACCCAGTGGAGATGAGACCAGAATTCGTTCGTCGTTTCGTTCAATTCCAGACATTCATTATCTTCTATTCTGTGATGACGTGTCACGGGCGGGTATCGATTGAATGATATCTCCTCGTTTGACTTTGAACAAATGCATAAAATAATGACATTATATTTTTCATTAAAAAGCTGAAGGACTAGGTAAACAATTTATAAAATTTTACATTTGATTGATAAGTTTAGTCAAGGGACCAAAAATTCGCGGGTTTTGATCATTAAAGGTAATAAATTCAAATAGGTCGACTGATAATACAAATATCACGAGAATTGTTGCCCCACTTATAGGTCACGCCTTTATTGGAGTTTGACGAGGGGTTCGATCTACCACTAATGAATGCACAGATTCGGACAGCCCATGTACCCAAACAATTAATAACTTTTTCCCTCTAGAATGCGTCTCACGTGCGCTTTGGCCAACAGTTGATAGCAATGATGACTGCAGAATTGATTAACTATTTGATAACAGTGCAACTACGAAAATATCTATCCTTTGTTCTGCTCCACGATTGGATTTTTCTAGATACTACCACTCGGGAAAACCAATGTTATTGGATCTACCTCCGAGAATGCATACAGTTAGTTCAAAGCTCAACAGAAACTTTTCTCGAGAGAGAGAGAGAGAGAGAGAGAGAGGCATCTGCTGCAGGGCTGTGAAAGCACTTGGTAATGTGATGCTTCCGCTTTTTTTACCCTCCCTCTGCTCCTTTGAAATTAGAAGAGTTTTCGTATCAAAAGCAAAAGGAAGTTACGATACTCATAATACCTTTCGGTTGAGGAAAAATATAGAACTGAGTGTGATAACAGTCATTCGAGAAGTCACAAACAAATTACATGGTAGCTGAAGCGACAACTGGTGCCGAGCAGTGCGAGAAAGTATGAAAGAAAAAGTGTAATTTCGTTTTCGAATTGTTTGTCTGGCAAGATATAGCACCGACTACTACTTTAATTAATTTCTGTTTAAGTTGAATTTTCGGGTGAAGATTACATGAATGGTGGGGTAGAGCTGCAATTTAGATTAAAAAAAAAAATTCTTCATTAGTTGAGGGATTAGGATGGAACTGCCCGTTGAGGTAGTCTGGCTACGATAGTCCGATCAGTTCATTACAACCTCATGGATCAGGTTATTTGATCGGGATTACCCGATCTGTTACAATCAGAACAACACAAGCTTTTCTAATTGATCACGCCACAAAATACCTGATTAGGTATATCAGGAACAATTTGTTTAATCAGGTCTCATCAGTTAAAATGCCATAATCAGACTACCCGATTAGTCCTGATGGAACAATGATCTGAAGATTCTGATCAAGCTGATCTAAACAATCAGTACCTGTCTCAGAATCTTTCGGTTTCTTATTCCCATGAAAGTTCACTGATTAATCCTCTCCCCAAACAAATAACCAATTAGCCAATCATTCAGACGATATAATTCGATTCTGTTTGCTACAAGTGGCCATCACTCGCAGCCATAGCCATAATCATCCAGAAATTGACCGACTCACCCACGTTTTCTCCAAATGTCTTCCAGAAATAATAAACCGACTTATTTCACTCTATCACCCTCAATTTACTCCATCACACTTGTCGGCAGGAAAAAAAGGCCAACCTACCCTAAAATCAAGAGAACAGAAAACATCGAAATTTGAGAGAGCTAAAAAGACTGAAACAAACGAGTAAAGCGTGTGCCAATTGAGCTGTAGTTTGAAAATTCTCGTGGCTTTTTATTTGTTGCCAAGTGGACAGCGTCCAAGCTTCTCCCCGTCACTTCGGCTCACCCAATCAGACGTTGCTGGGTGGAAATGGCTGTTTCAGCAGTATATCGCAATCGCCAGTACGTGAGGTTACTCGGATCGTACACACTGGCACAAACACATTCACCCCATCTCGGTTAACTTGAGCTGGCGATTTTTCCAATTACTCGTTTCATTTGCACCTTTTCCCGCCAGCAAGGTTTCTGCCATTTTACACGGATGTATTTTTTTCTTGTTTTGTTTGTTTGCATTTACCTCTTCCTCGTTTTTGTTGTGTTTTTTTTTCCTCGCTCTGGCTACATTTCTGGAAATTTGACGCTCAATATTGAACCGGTATTTTTTCATTCTAGTTGTATTAAAATTGTAGTGGCACTCTGGGTGGATAAGAAGGACTGAATACGGAGTGGAAGCAGCCACTCAGGACCCATTCCCACTATCGATCAAAAGCTTTTGAGTTAATTATTCGGAATTGTACGCTGAATAGAGCGTTATTCGTTATTCCTAGCAGCTTTTGATCAATCATTCTTCCAGTAAAAATTGGGTGGCATAATATGTTGAGGATTCGTAATTTATCGGTTAATAATTAACAGTCATTGGTGGACTTGTAATCATTCAAATCATAGATGATTAATGGCTTTTTAAATAATATGGACAAGTGATTTAATTTTCTGCACAAACATACCTATGGAATGAATTCCTGTGATACTCTCCTATAATTAATGAATGACTAATGAATTACCTAATGTCGCAAAATCATCCTCACTCAGGTGAATTACAAATTTGTTATAAAAGAATGCGGCCAAAGCATGGCTCATTATTAGAATTCACATAAATTAAGAAAATTAAAATTTAAATCTTTAAATTTCACTCAAAATCTGATATTTTAAGATTTTTGTTCCTCCAAAAATCGTATATTAGATTTGAGGTCCTAACATTTAAAAAATTTTTTGTTTACACTATGAGCATCAATTATACGATTTACGAAAAACGAATAACTCAATACAGTTCATATTTACCTTTCCCGATCCATCGATTTCATATACCGAAAACTCTTTCTGTAAACCATCCCTTTGTAAAAATTGTTGCCCATTCCATTTCTCTACCCTCAATTAAATTCAAATTATTTTACATTCCAAGTGCGCTCATTCGCAATGGGAATTTTACGAGCGACAGTGTTACCTGAGGTCCCTCAGCGGTAGCCAGCACCAGCAAAGTTTCAATTTTCCCGGTCTCCCAGCGGACCATGAACACTGAAACTTTGACGTCGAGTTGATATATGTCACCCTAGAAACAAAGTGAAAAACTGAATAAGTCCGCTGTTATGATTTTCAAATGCAAACAAATTGAACAGTGACGAGTATCAAAAAGTGTAGCAAATTAAAATGGAACGATCTTAATAATGGAAATGACGAGACATAGGAGGACGCTGAATCGATTAATCAGCGGCTTGTCGTTCAGCAGGCGATAATAATGTTCACTTCAGTGGAATCGATTAATAGTTCTCGTAACGAGAGTCCTCTTGGAATATTCAAAGCGTAATTTATCGAGGCACTCCGTTCTCATTCCACACGATCACCTCTCAATAGTATTAATTCAGTCTCGCTCTCACCCAGTATGAATTCACCTCGAAACAATATCTTTGTAGAAATTCAACCATCGCTGCATGAACACAAACTATCCCTAGCCAATTGAATCATCTCCAATTCCCGGCAAAATGTTCATCAATGAGAGAGAAAAAATTCAATCCACCTTTGGCAGCGGCCTTCCAGATTTATTCCGTTGATTGAGAATCAAACCATGCACGAGAGTATAAATTTTTTTGTACCCGAGCATTCCATTACTCGACTGTAGCTTGTCGCATTTTGAACGAAACGAGTGGACTACGTAGATTGTATGAAGTCTCTTCAAAAACGACGCATACCCGGACTACGTGATTCACATTAAAACATGTATACTCTGAATTTTATCGTTCGCCAATTGTGAATACGAACCGTCAAATGCATGCGAAGCGTGCACCGTGTCTCATTTGTCGCCCATCCCCTTCCCACCGACCCAATCTCACTATTCATCTAGCTAGGCACATAGCTGCCATTCCGATTTCCATGAAAAAGAGCGGATCATGCCTTTTTTTATCTTTTCGTTATGGCGGAAAACTTTAGTGAGAAAATATCTCTTTTTTTTGGGGAGAATTCGTCGTACCTAATTCATAAATAGCCTCAGATCGAGAGCCAAATATTTTTATACGAAATTGATGGCAATTGTAGGATTTTAATTTATTTTAAATCTGTGCAAATGTATGGAATGATTTTTTATTGAAACTTGATCAAACTACCGAGCGCTATGAAGTCCATAAGATCAAGGAGGATTGACCGATGGGTAATTTTTTGAACCTGACTGCACTGGAATAATTCTGACTGATCTCATCAATTCGTAGAAGTACGGTCAGGTTCGAAATACCTGAATGATCTTCAGATATAGGAATTGGTCAGTGGTACGACCAGAATTCTAATTATCTGCAGCTGACTAAACTCAAGTATTCTTAGTGGTGATGAAACTAACCTCTTGTTCTGATTTCTGTCCCTGCCATAAAGCTTGCTATCGGCACGTCATCAAGTTTCTGACCAACTCTCAAGGAAGACTGATCACGTTCCATGGATTTCATCAAGTCAGGCTACCTCAGGTGAATTTCGATTCAGAAAAATTCTTAGTTCTCAATACCCGATCAAGTTTCAGCCACCGAATTCGGCCTGTAATATTCAGGAATTCTTATCGCCATAACTTCATCAAGTCCAGCGTTCGTCATCCATGACCTTATTATCTCACCAAAATCACGGCTCGTCTAAATAACTTTTTTTCCTTAAATGCACTCAACCGCGGTTTTTGCCCACACGATGTTGCACTATCAACCACTGACCATTTGCTTCACCATCAGGTGCGTTAATACGTGTATACCGCGGCTTGACTCGTGACGACTGGAACTCGATGGACCAAACTGCTTCGTTCAAGCTATTCTGTTGGAAATCAACTAGGCGTTAAACTATGCCGGATTGAATGTCGATATTTCATTTTGGCGGCTCGACCACCAGACTCACGCTTCACCGATGAACTATCTCGATGGTCAATCCCTCGCTGTTGTTTTGTACGTCCAATGCACGATGGCGTAATCGGCCATTGGATTGTACAGATTTTTTGGGCTATTTATTTTTTTCAAAATGCACCGTCAATCTTCATATGACTCCTCCCAATGCAATTGCATTTTTGGCATTCTGTCGATCTCACATCGGTTGAAATAATTCCACGTTTTTGGAAAAATATTTCTGATAATCGAATTAGGCTAGAGTTCCCCTAGTACTGCCCAAATTATGAGCAGAAAGGATTGTAACTTTTGGATGGACTCAAAAAAATTAATATGCCTGTCTCTGTCATTACAAAAGAAAAATCACAGGTGCAAAAGATTTCAAATATATTGAAAAAATATCTAAATACATTACGAAGTCCAAACTTCAGATATAAAACGTTAAGGTCGAAATATCAAAAAGTATTGTAATTAATAATATTGGCAATGTAAATAATTCAAAGTATCGGCTATATCACTTCTAAAAAAACAAAAAACTTCGCTAGAAATAGTATATTCCTCACCTAGAGAGGAAAAGTAGACAAGTCGCCCTCACGTGCAAAATTACAACACGAGCCGTAGGCGAGGGTTGTAAGCCCGTGAGGAATGTTTTTCTGACTCTCCTCCAGCGGGTTGAATACGACTTTTTCCAAGCGTAGTGAGGTTAGCATGCTCACTCTCGATCCATGTAGCCAGAAAAGGTAGGTAAACTATTGTATAACTTATAATTTTCGAGTTATTGTGGTCAATTAACAATTTAATGTTAATGGGAAATGTATGAAAGAACGGATTCATTGGGAATTTACTGGTATTATTTCACTACACTCTAAACTGCTACCAAACTAACGTAAAAATTACCAAATATTTGGGTATATGGTAATTTGGGCCAGTAATACCGAGAAATTTGAGATGATAACTTAAAGCAGATGCAGGAGATTAAGAGAAGGTCATAACTATGGTAAGCTATTAAAAGTAATAAACGCGAACACTCAAGGACGATTATAGCAGTCATAAAATGTCCCAAATATTGATGCTTTTCATTGTTCAGAGGGATTTGAAATGAGTGATGTACTCTATGAGATGTTGAACGGGTAGGATTATGGCGTTTTATTTCGCTTAATAAAAGCGGCACTTGATTAAAATTTCGGAGGAGAATTATCTCGAGGTATTGTCCGGAAGTTTTGGTGAGGTATTTCTTCTTTCGAGCTCTACTGTGACTAGACGTCCTGGAATACTCGACAATGTCTCAGGGCAAATTTATGATGTATCATTTGTTTTTCCCAAATACTATAGAGGACGTCTTGAATGGGCCACTTTAGATGACTATTAAAGGTTAAAAGATCCCCAGAGTTAACAAGATTTACGCCCTAGTCCGAATAATGGACAATCAAGCTGATTCCCGTCACCAATAGCACAAACGAAAGTAGAAAAGAAGGAAATCATGAGGATGAGACCATTGCTACAGTGGGTTGACAATTTTCACACGATGCTAATTACACCCTTTGTCAATCACGAGGATTAGTCAACTGATTTGCAACGCTATCTCAACGTTTCTCGATACGTTCGTCAAACATTGCCGACGGACATACAGGGATCATGGACCCCGGAGAGAACGCAACATCTCTCTGGATGGGCGTGTGCATCACTAGACGGAAGTTACATGTTTCGGGTCGTAGCGTACGAGCCTCCCCCACCTCTTGGGCCACCAACATCCTCTATTCCGTTGAGGGTTTTTCCCCCACCCCATGCTAGAGCGTAACTGTTTCAAACCTATGGCGACAACGAGGAAAATTGATTATACTGTTGGCCTCTTCAGCTCGTCGAGAAGCAGTTAAAAGGTTGAAGTATTATTCGGCAGTGGTTTGGTACAGGATTTCTTCTCGGTTGAGAAATCAAGGGTATTGCCGTTTTACAACTCGTTTCGGTAAATCTCCGAAATGTTCATCAAATCATTCGAGAATTTTGTCTTGGTAGATTTGAAAGTCTTAATTTGCATCCAAAATGAAGCTTTTCAAATTCCATAATGAGGTATTATATCATTAGGATTTGGACTGTCGACAGTGACACGAAAACTGAATACAAGTCACGTGCAGAGATTGTACAGCTAAGAAACAATGTATCCGAAACTATACATCTCGATTGTACACAGAGGAATAATGAACAGTCTCGTTGTTGACTTACAACCAATTCCCCATGCGGTATAATTAATACCACAACTCCGGGCGCCCATAGAAATTCATCGTTCCCCCAATTCGTGACTTTCCACTAGAATATTCTAGCATCTATTGTTCATTAATTATTCATCGATATGCAACTCATATCCACAGTATATGACTAAACTAGTTGTTACTCCACTCAACGACATACCGTCATACTCCCTCCATTCTGTGATGTTGCACGACATCTAGAGATATGTGTACGAGTGCGTGAGTTACAACTACGAGTGAACCCATCACTGTCCCATTGATGTGCACCCATGTTGCTGTGTTGCCGCTCTCATCAAATGTATCTATCGTGTCCAGTACTACCTGCATAGCGATTCTGACCATCATAATCATCGATGTGCATCAAACCTCTGGTCAACGAAAAGCACCGGCAGCTTATCCTGGTCGATCCGTTTGGGCTCATGTAGCGACCTGGGATCTATATTTCGCGGAGATTAATGGATATTTGATGGAAAAAGCGGCGTCGATCGTTCGCCAGTACAGAAAATTGGTTATAGGCTGCTGTATGACCTCATGTGGAGTCTATTCCTCAGCATTTTTTGAAGTAAGCGTTAGGATTGCCATTTTGAGTCTCCGCGATCATTAGGTGCAAAAGGTTGCAGTGTTTGATATAGCAAATTATTTGGAATTTATTTGGGCTTATTGGTACACCTATTAGCATGAGGTCTAACTTTTTATCAATTGCAATGATGAAACGGCGAGATATATTCACTTGCACAGCAATTTTGACTGTCATAATCGTTTGTGTGTATCGAACCTCTGAACAGCGGCAGCTTATCCCCGGCGATCCGTTTGGGTCCATGTACCGATCTGGGATCTCTATTTCATGGAGCTTAATGGATGCTTGATGGAAAAATTGGTTTTGATTGTTTGAATGTAAAATATTGCTGATAAGCTGTTGTAATCTCATGTCCATTCGATGCCTCCCAATTGCGGACTTTGTCAAATTTAGAGTGTTCATTTCAGTTGAAATTATTCCTTTGATATAGCCAATTACTTGGAATTGATTTTGACTGACTGGTGAGCTTGGAAGAATAAGCTTTGAATTGAATCTTGGTTGTTACTCGGAGGAGTAACATTACCAATAATGACGCAAAGGATTATCTGGTCTTTTGTTTCATTTTTGAAGTACACAAGTTTGCTATTGACAATGGTTTCGGAATTAAAACAATTCTCCAGAAATAGAAGATCTGGGATCATCCGTGACCTTGACACACATGGGATTCCATTGGAGAATGATCGAAATGCCTTGGAATAGGTTGAGATGAGTATTATTGACAAAATGACGGATAGTTATGTGGCGCCAGAGCCCCGCCTGCCACCCTCTGAACACTCATAAATCTGTTTCCACGCAGCTCCACCCCATTGTCCCCTCAGCTCAATCAGTCTATATACGCTATGTCTTACCATATTTTCAACACGTTGTTTTATCTTCCCGGCATTCATCCTATTACTATCCCTCCAACGTCATGAATGTTGAGGGAGATGAAATCACGCATTTCGGTCTTCTTTTCTCCTCTTGTTGAGAGGTTCCTTCAAGGGTATCCATTGGGAGAATGAGGAACGCTTGAAGGGTGGGGAGGATCTGCTATTTTACCTCTATTCATACTATTTATATAATTGATCGGCATGGGAAACAAATTAATGGAAACAAAGCGAAATCAATTTAAGCACAAATTGATTCTAAGGAAAAAATTTGTTGCCTTTTTATTGAAAATATCTAATGGGCAGGATTTTGGAGCAGAAGTGGGGTCTACATTTCATCAGATGCGCGATAACTCGTCACTTTCTCTAGGTGTGTACAGTAGACAGAGCCTCGTCAACATTCCCAGTATTTGTTGTAGTTCCTGAGCAAAAAAGGTGAAGTGAGTTACCGGAAATGAGAGATTTATAACGCCGAAAAATATTCAAGTGCGACATTGTCATATCGTACGATATTCATAACTCACATTGGGCAATTAAAGACAACGTTCCGTATTGAATACTCCAATAATTTCCATTTCTATATATAATTTGCAAGATTTCATGAACAACGTTTTGAAGACACCAGCTTTTACAGCGATCATTCATGCAATGCAGTTTAGTGAAAGAAGCTTGCAGCTCTTCGTTGATGACGCGATTGCAGCATCTCCGGGAGAAACCTACCCCGTAGAATTGATTAATAAAAAAAACTGGAAGGAACAGTTAATTGAAAACACCGGAATCCTCTGGCTCTGGTACACCCTCTTCTGGACGATTTCACGGGGAAACTGCTAGCCGGGATGAGAAGATGCATCCTCTAACCAAGCGAGCAAGTCAAGTAAGAGTTCGAGTCTTACGGCCATTTAATTTATACGATCCGGAGAGCCAACAGGAAGCTTGCTAGAGACGATAAAATTGCTGCCAACGAGGATGTACATCGAGTCTCTCCGGCTTGTGTTTTTTTTTTGTTTTTTTTCGAATAAACTTTGGATCTATAAATTTCCTATTTCGTATATTGCATGGGGAGAATTAAATTCATTAGGAGTTTGTAATCCAATTGAATAAATTTAGACGGAAATTGTAATCATCTTAACTGGGCGAATATTTCGTTATGAAAATTACAACTCAATTAATTGTCAGGAAGTGTTATCGTGGTTTTGTTGTCATTATTCGAGTTGCTGTGGCCTTTCTTCGATTACAAGGCCCTTACTAAATTAATTATGGGCGAATTAATTAATTTAGTATTGAACTCTAGATTCGTCAGAAATCTCTCTCACTCAAGAATTTACAAAATTGCTAAAAGAGGAATAATTTTAAAGAAGTTATCGTCAAAAAGGAGAGGAAAAATCAAGTTTCCTTTGATGAACTTGAATTATTGATAATGAAAAATAGCTCATATGATCTTTTCTCTCCAAATTTTTTTATCCCCTCCACTCGCAATAACCGAGCATACGTCATCTGAAGAAAAAGCGTCAACATTTTAAAACTCCATTAGCGTACCCGTTGCATCCCTGTGAAATATAAAAATTCCATCATTCCTCGTAACAGGTTTGCAGCAGTATTGATTTTCCATGCCCTCTATCTATAGACACAAACAAGGAAAAACCAACCCAAAATTTAATATTTCATTCAGCCGTATTTTTTCGAAGTAATCGAAAAAATCGATCGGCTTTTAAATAAAATGAAAACTGTTGCCTAGGAAATGTCTTGTTGCAAACTATCAAAGCTTTTGATTGATACGTGTGAGTTAAAATAGAAATTGTCTATTAGCTTCTTTTTGAATTACAAAATTATTACATTCCCTTTGAGACTTCAATGAACAATTTAAAAATATATTTTTTTTCACTATATTTTGAATCATTTTTAGGTAGAATTTTTGTTTCAGTTTCAGAAATAAGCAAACATTTCAAAAAATTAAATTTAAAAATAACAAATTCCCTATTAAAATTTATTGTTTTGCGAACGCTTCATTTTTTGGAGAATTTTCCAAAACTAAACATTGAAGCTAAACGTTCTAAAATACAAAACCATTCGATTCTTGGAGAAATTTCCCGCATATCTAACTAATCCGAAACCAAAAGAAGTTGATGTTATATTCCTTTACTTCCACAGAACCGGCTGAAAGTCGTTCCTTTACTTTTCGCGTTTTATTCGGTTCCTATTCCGTGACCCCCCGAGTTCTTGAGGAATTGTCCAAAAATTAATGGAATGCCATTGTGAATCCAACGGCGTTCAATTGCTAATAAGATTTCTGTTCTCCTAAAACTCTGGAACAAAGCAAGAAGTAGACTATCAATCACCAAATTTTATTATAAAAAACAATGATCAATCTCGGAATTTTCGACGAAAATCAAAAAGATGGATCAACATTTAAACAAAATGAAAAATGTATCCGGTAAAATGTCTTCTTGAGGAATGTCAAACTCCTTGATTTATATATATTACCCTCGGTAGAATCGTCGATACCATTCATCAGGCGCTGTATCGGTGGCACAGTATATGCCTACCAGTGCTGACGCATTGAGCAAAGTACAACAATATATCAATATCAAGATTGCCAAAAAACTTTGAATGTGACTCCTCAAAACTTTTCCGTTATACATACCATCGCAGTACTCGAGCCATCTTTCGTCCTCCCATATTGCTCTACTTTCAACTTCTCGGATGATACCGACGAGACAGCCCTACAAAGGAGATGCTGTCATCGATAGAATTGAATTCCCAAATTTTCATTCCCCCAAGGGGAGATGAATCGTCCAATATCTCCGAGAGATTCGTAAAAATTTAGGTCTTCTCGGCGAGATGTTATACAACTATCGCGCAATATTTTTTTTTCTCAAGATTGTTGTACTTGGGAAACTGACGCACTCTGTATCGATGCAATTTAATCAGAATAAAAGCCGAAGCGCGATACCGTCGGGAGAAAGTTTGTCGGTAGCAGGGGAAAAGCTTCATATGTTCAATAATGTTTATTTTTTATTTTCAGGGATATGAAATGATATTAAGATGGATGAATTGGAGAAGAACTAGGGTGAAACATGAGGAGCTGATACATCCAGTCCCGTGTATCTGTTATATTTAGAAAATTTCAGATCCTTAGAAAAAATGCTTCATTTATTAACAGTCGTTTTGTATCACAATAAGACCTCTAAGAATAAGAACTATATACAGGGTCCCGTTTCCACCCTGGTGGAAAGAATTGACGGACATGAAGAACAACAAATTCCGATTGCAATGCCGCCAGATTTATTGAAATCAATTCGGTACAATTTGACATAGTAACTGAAAGAATTTTGGAATTAATCGACCAATGATGTGATAAATGAGGGCCTCCAAATATGGAGACGGCAATGCAGTTCACGCCGTAACAGACACCAAACGTTCGGTGAGGTACCCGAGTGGAAATTTCAAGTACAGATTAAGTTCTGATCATGTCAAACCTGACCTTTGGTCAGGTGCTGATCCAGTGGATTGGTTAGAACATGATCAGTCATGTAACGCCTCCGAGACATCAGGATTTGATGAGTACATCCGGGCTGGATCAGATCAGGCAAATTCTT
>JAPYZM010003877.1:0-10343 GCA_030522845.1 Psyttalia concolor
GAGGGGGGGGGGTTGGGTTGGGGGGGAGGAATTGAATAAAAAAAAATTCAAGAATGGCCTAAAAATACTCGAGAAATATGAGATAATAATAGAACTTGCCTCTCATACTGACATCCCTGGTCGGCGATTCTGGAACAAACGAGAAGAAAAGAAAATTTGTATTAAAAAAAATCATAAATCAATCGAGTGAGTGCGTCGGTGGGTGGGAGTGAAATATATCACCAGGGGAATACGTCTCGATATCCGCCAAATATTAGACTCGACGTTTGCTAGGCCGATCGAATGCCCGAGGAATTGATCCACATTGAGGGTAGAGTAATAAAGTGTTCCCGGAATTTAGCGCCGAGGCAGTAAATAAAATGAGGGGGAAGAAAAAAAAAAAGAAATCGCGTAAATTCGCACTCAAGTGTGAAGGCGTTATTCTTTCGCCAGTGTTACTTGCCCACCACAACTCCACCAACTCCAGTTTATATTGTCATCTGCGATAAATATGTACCCCCCCTGGCTTGGACGGAAATTATCCTCATTTTTCTCCGCGGCATGCAAAGATATATTTTTTTTCCACGTCACGTTCATTTGCACTCTACGACTGCATTTTAAATTGCACCTCAAATTGCGATGATAATTCTTTTTTTTTTTTTTCCTCTCTGTACCTCAACTGTAAAAGCACTCGAGCGGTGGCCCACGTCGTGAGTGACAATTAAAATTAATCCAGGGAATGAGGAGACAATAATTGACCATAAATTTCGATTCCAGCCGAGAAAAATGGCAAATTCTGAGCGAGAAAGCCGGGAGAATAATCGCTCCCCCCAACAATTAAACTCCACTCCCCATTCCCTATCTCCCCCTGACTACCACAAAACCAACAAAAAAAAAAGTAACGTCTCCCATTCAATGAGATCACTTGTTGTAACTGAAAAAAAAACATCTGATGGGAAATGAGCCGCAGGATAATTTTAATGAGACGATACCAGTATTTCCCGTGAACTAAATAAATAAACTAAAATAAATAAATTGAGAGAATCAAAAGTTTTGGCAGTTCTCGTTCTATTAGACTAAAAATGGTAACGAATAAATTTGACTAAAAATTGTAAGACGCGTGGCGAATTTCTGTCGAGGATTAATTTAAAAAATCCCCCCCCCCCGCATTAAAAAATAAACGACAGGAAGAATTGAAAAGCAGTCGGTACTCATTGTCACTATTTATTGAATCCAGGCGGGCTGTCTTCCTCGTTTGCCTCACGAGCTCGTTTATCTCTGGCTGTCATTAAACAGCTGCATTTATCCAGTCACCAGAGATATTATTATTTTATTGTCTGTTGGCTTGGGCGAGGCTGATCTATCGAGTCTCGAAAGAAGCCCGCATGATCCCAATAGTCTTCATTTCTTTAAACCCAAAAAAACCCGAACCGTACACCAGCTCATGCCCAATCACTCTCGTCAACCGCTGATAGGAATTCCCAGTGATTAACAATATATTAACGAAGTGTTTTACGTTTCCGTCGTCATTCATTTCGCGCCACGTGGTCTTCATACCTCAAGGCCTCACTCGATTGTCTTCCATTTCAGGTACGTCTTCCGTACCCGACGTAACAATAGCAACAATTACAATGGCTGTTATTAATATTTGCCCAGCAATTGTTGATTATTTCAGTCCTTGATTAGCGACGCAATCCCTAATTATCGAGACCCCACTAAAATCTAATCCTCCGCAATTATTAGCAACAAATTATTGGAACATTTTATTTAGCAATGGATTGAGATGAATTGATTTTTTTTTAATTCAGCCGAGCGTTTAATTTTTAAGAAAACTTTGTACTATTGTTATCAATACTAGGGAGCCATTTTTACGTAATGAGATAAACAAACCTAACGGCTAATTAAAATATACCCGGCAATTATTAATTATTCAAGTCGCCTGATTAGCGCTGGAATCCTCTAATTACCGAGTCCCCAATAAACTCTAATAAAACTGTAACCCTACATTTTTAAATAATTATTCTTACCGTAATTACGCTCTCTCTTCCCGCAGTCCATTACGTTCTATTGAGAATTGAATTCATTTTTCGGCGAGACGCAGATTGATCATTGAAAATAATTCCATACAATTTTAATGCGACACTCTAACGGCCACGCATTCGACAATGAGTCGCGAGAAAATTAAATTATTTTTAAAAATTAATATTCAGTCTTATCTGAGGTCAAGTAATTTTTCTTCTGTCACTACGAGACTATTGGAGCCTTTCACACTGGCTCAATGACAACTTGACAATTTTATTCACGAGCATTGACACACGTTACCCGCTTCATTGCTCCGGGCTCTTGTGGAGGGGGTGGAGCGACACTCGCGGGAATTCGGTGATTCCGTCATTATCAGGTGGGCCCCGGCGACGGGGGAAACCTCGGGCTTTTCGGAGTGAAAGTGAGGGAGGGGAGGAAATGAAATTCTGGACGAGGAGATCGTCACCGGGAGGCACGTAACCGCGACCGAGACCGACTGAACGATGTATCTCATTCTGAGAGAGGCTCGTGTGGTCCGTGAGTAACGAGAGGGAGAGCCGCGGACACTCAACGCCCGGAGGGGGGACGTGTGCACTTGTTTGGGTATGTGTGGGCTGGGGGTGGGGCTGTCACGTGGCGGGGACCACGTGGATGACGATTGAGACGGGAGCTACGAGATTTGGCAATTGCCCATGCCAATCTGCTTGAACATTTGAGTAAAAAAAATCGAATCGAATCGAATCGAATCGAAAATCGAATCGAATCGAAAATCGAATCGAATCGAATCGAATCGAATCGAATCGAATCGTATCGACTCGAAAATCGAAAATAAAAAATACCAGAATAAGATTTTTGCAATTTAAATTATTTAAATTGGCAAAGGGATTTTTTTTTCTCACTGCTAAAAAAAAAATCGGCTGGCCAGTGCATGGCAGAATTTTCCCGCGTCTGTCCTTATAAAAATAATACATAGTAAACAGGTCGACCTGCCCCCCCAGGAAATGGGTCACTTGATTATCCTCCTCCCGGGGGCGGCCCCACCCCCGCCGAAGGCGCGAAGATTTCCGAGTGGATGGGACCGGACATTTAATCAGCATTAGGGATAATTAAAATGTAGGCCTTGAAAAATCATCGCCGAGCGGTTGCGGGCGTTTGCCCCAGCGAAGAGCAGATGCTCAGCTGATCCCTTTAATCTCGGGAGTGCTCGGCGGATCTCGAGAGGAGAGAAAAAAATAATTACAATGGATTCGATGATACCTCAGGCCACGCAATATGTAGGTCAGCTGAGTTGGCTCGATGCAAGGAAACAATGCGGATATCCGACGTATTCTCCCTCCCTCTCGCCCTCTCTGGAGTGATTGCAACCCCCTCGAAGACACCCCCAGTGTCTCCGGGTGGTTGAGGCAAGTGGGAGAGTACGTATCGCTCGCGGGGCCAACTCGACGCCTCCGATACAACAGATAAGCCTGCACTTTGGCCTTTTGTCGGGCTAGTCGATCGGCACCTGCGGCTTCCCCTGCCACGAAATATATACATCAATGACAGATTGTCGATAATGGGTCCAAGGCTGAGTCGAGGTAATTGTTGAGGAGTAACGCGAGCCCCTTCGCTAGTGCGTGCACATCAATCCGAGGAGAATTCCAATTAAATTGTCGCCATGTCAGCAGAAAATGTTCTCATCCAAATTTGGATTTTTTCTTCTCAGACTACACCCAAAGAAATTTGTCAGCCAACAATTGCGGGAGTCCTCAGTCCTGGATTTTTTATTTATTAAATTAGTCTTCATCTTTTTAGAATTTTTGCAAACAACAGAAGGCGCGACAAACCTCAGCCGATTTTTTTGAAAGGGGGAGGACTTTTAATTTTATAAATCATTAAAGTTGAAAGTTATCGGGGTTTCTGAGTAATTAAATAAAATTGCGGCTATTAAATTCATCGGAATGTTTAAATAGTTAACCATTAATCCAGGAAACTCCAGGAATCCCTTTGCTGTCGCAGTGGCGCATGCAATTCGCATTGAAATTCCGTGGACGAGTATGAGATTACGTTTGGAGATGATCCAAAATGTTGGAGAACGACCCATAAACCGTAAGCGAGTAGATAGACGACACTTTAGCTACGGATGCTGCATGCACTGCATGTCGAAGTTGTGTGCATGCAGGGAAATAACAGTTACGTCGTGGGGGAGGAGGGAAAAGTGAATTGTGTATGCAGAGACTGGCTTAATTGGAACAGCAGCACCTCCGATTCAATTATCTACTGGTGAATAATTTGAGGGAAAACTTTGGGGCTCCCACGACTCCCCAATTTTATAAATAATTCTCCAATCGTTGGACTATTATTTTTTACTCGCACCGGCCGGTAAATCGTGAAACTATAGTAGTCATAAAAACCGAAAAAAAAAAAAAAACAGTCACGAAACCTCAATCGGCGGTTTCTAACAATCTTCCATAAATTACTTTAACGACAGAAAAAACTCAACGAATGGAGTTGCATGCAGACAACACATTTTTATGGTGAACAAACAGGATAACACCCTGGGAAAAATGTACAGGGAATAGCGCATGCAAGCCAAGTACCTTCGCACCGGTTGCGATAAAAATGAGTGTACACGCCTGTTATTTTTCCCTTTTTTCATTCTTTCTTTTCGCAAACGCTAGGCATCGGATAATTCTCGGCGCGGATGAAGCGGTCACATATAACGGATCATTCGTCTCCCCTCCGGGGCATCGGATAACAGCGGGAGTAATAAAAAAAGAGTATTTATTTGGCCAAGGTTGAAACCGGTTTTCTTATGTATCCACCGCGAGGATGAATAATAATGACAAATAATTATGGCTCTACGATTCCGCATATCCTGTGGAAATATGACTCGAGGGTTTCGTGAAAAGATGCGAAGCGGAGGGGGAAAAAAAATTATTAATTCTCCATTCACAACAAATGAATGAAAATTATCGGCTTCGGGAGGTTCGTCAGGACTCACCCGAAGAGAAAAATTTGCAATTCAAGAAAAAATTTTTACACTATTTCCCTCGGACTTTAACGAAATGAAAAAAATTACTTTTTCTTGTTTACAATTTTTTTTTTTTTTTTTCGGGGGAGGTTAATTCGACCGAACTCCCCATTTCCATTCTCATTTCCCTGGCAATCTATTTCTGTACTTAATAAAATCAATGGATTGAATTTCCATTGGAGTCACCTCGTCAGATATTCCTACCGAGAAATCGATAAATAGATCGACCTCCTGTACATTTCTTCATTTCGAGTCTATAAAAAATGGCCTCGCCGTGGTATACCCATAAATTCAATGCAACTATTTTTAAATAAAAAAAAAATTGGTATGCGAGTAATTGGAGGGTGTAACGAGGACCTCACCACTTCGTAAGGGAATGGCATTTAAATTGGAACATTGGCGAGCTCATTAATGATAATGTGTAATTACCATTAATAATAAAAAGTCGTTTATACAAATGAGAATATCCGGTCTGTAGTGGTTCGATAAGTCGGTATGAAAACAATGTGAACGCCGGTGAATGTATGAATTCATAATTATTACAATGGAACACTGACTGTTCATTTACGTGAAAGTTTTATTGAAGACAAATTATTTCACGAGTAATTGCAATTCATTGACTCCCTCAATTACTCATTGACTCAACGACATACCGTCTTCTCCCCTTGTTTTTATTTATTTATTAATCAACGCAAATTTTCTATGCATTTCTTTTTTTAATGGAGGCATTGAAATCGGGGAAATTAATTTTTTTTACGATTGGATTGAATTAAATATTTAAGAAAAATGTAGTAATTAAAATTGAACTCATCGAACGAGGAGGCAAGAAAAATATTTAGTTTAAATAAAATCGTCTGTGAGATATTTTGAGAAAATTAAAAAAATCCCTCAAATAAATAAACAATCAACAAAACCAATTTGTTCTCAGTGTAATTATTATTTTGTTCAAACCTTCAATTGCTTTTCGAGTGTTTCTAAAATTAAGGCTCTATAATTTACGTCTCACATCTCCAATCTCTCCGAGCGAACGGAAATGAAAACGAAATGATAAAAAAATCGCGATTTAAATAAATTTCCATAACTGAAAAATAAATTCAGCTGCTTAAGAATAAATAATCCCCCCCCCCCCCCCTGAAGTGCATGTTTGGGGTCAATGAGAGAGTGCCCAGGGTAAACAAAACTAAATGAACGACGTGTCTCGAGTGTACTATCGATTTCCCACCATTTCTCCACCACCAGCCGACGAAATTAATAAAAATTAATGGTTTACTCACGACGTTTGGCCCAGCGCGACCATCACGTTTCACCCCCTTGGATACAGACAGCCGGTAAAAATATCCAGTCAGCCCTGCGCATCCTTGGACATTGAATAATGCACATGAGACAAACGCTTGCACGTGTGAATTATTTTCTCGTACCACCAGCACATCCACCCCGAGTAGTTAAAATAAACGATAAACAGGGGAATGCGGTAGCCACTGCAGGTACTCCAGTGATTATCGAGACGTATGATATTTCGTTGGACTCGTAGGAGAACTGGCCACCCCCTCGTCAACCGACTCCACCCTCGAGCATATTTCGGGCACGGGGTGAGCTCGGAGCGTGGACTGGGGGGGGCCGCTGAAGCTGGAGACCAAACTCGGGGCTTTGGGTTTCCACGAACGCCATCGCTCGGTCTACACCCTCTGCATTATAATCAATAAGGGTGACTTGCCCGGTTAACTGTATTACCGACAATTGAAATGGTTTGGCTACTCCGGGGATGGCTCGCTTTCTCGATTTTTTTAATAAATTGTCTGCACAATTTTTCTTATTTTTCCTTCAAAGCACCAGCCACTGGCGTCAGCAAGTCGTGGATCCTTGTCCTTGTGTCTTGGGATATTCATGGGGAGGGCCTCGGTCACGAGCGGCAACGGTACAGCCAGTCGATACCCGGGGCATTCCCTGGAGCCATTGGGGTCACTGAAGTTCCCACGTGGAGTCACCGGAAATAGTTGACGCTTGCAACGAACCAAAACCACTGGCAGCCCAGGTGATAATTTCTGGGATACGTTCAGCTGGTAAGGTAACATCAGCAGATAACTGAACAGTTGTTGCATGAAGGCATGATAAGTCTGAGGGTTGTCATGCTGTCGTTGAGCAGGCCAACCACCACCTGCTCTGGATTTTTTGTTTCCTATTTTTCTGATGATCTCCTAGTTTTTAGGGGGCTGGAAGTAATATTTCTACGATGCAGTGCGCAATTGTCTTGAGCTCTCCAGTGTTATCTGTCCAAGTGGCTGAACTGCTGGAAGCCACGTTCCAGAGAGAGAGAGTTGCTTACTCCAAGTCGTTAAAAAATGATTCCGCAGGGGAAACGAGGATTGGCCTAGCTATCAAGGGTCACGTCTTTTTAGAGTTCGTAAGGGGACAGTTGGAGGTGCCCTCGGGGCAATGATCGATTAAATTTATGGATATTTTGATGAGTGAGGTGAAGAGGATTGACCACTTGCTCCACCAGTATCACCTGACATTGAAAAATCTGTTCAAATTCATTGCAATTGCAATTTAAACTCATTTTATCTCAATTTTATTCCAAAAGTGGATTCTAATTGCCAAAAATGTAACGAATAAATGTATGACTTCATGAATTGCCTTCTCGTTCTGTTATCCCCAATAATCCCCAACAAATTCCAATTTTTTAGATAAAAAAAAATACGTAAACTGTTGAATATCTCCTTAAATACTAAGACCGATTAAAAAAAATGGTCCGCACCCCCCCCCCCCCCCCCCCCGATTGTCCCGCGGCCCGGGGGAAATAAATCACCAGCGAAAGATGTTTAAAGTAATTTTTAACGGAAAATTGTGTCATCAAAGGACAAGAACGCGATCTGCGAGACTCGATAATACTGGTTTATCTGACCTGAAAAGGAAAACTTGGCTTTACAATTAATTATGCGATGGGGGTAGCTTGAAGAGGTGTATCTGGCACAGACAGACCCCCACCCCCTCCAGCCCTGAATGGCATACCAATGGTTGTGGTATAAGTGGTGCGGACCCGATGATATGCCGCACAATAAAGAAATTCCTGGGATCTAAGAGACACAGCCGGTTCGATTGCTTTTATCCCCGTGGGCTGGAGCTGTGAAACGATGGCTGGAATGAGAATCCACTGATGGAGATCATCATTGACCCGAAATTCATTCGCAATTCCCAAGTCAATCCCCTCATTATTTGCCTTCACTCGCGCCTGATTCTCGAGCTCTCCGAATTTTCCTCAATTTAATACGCCTTCTCCATTCCTCATCACCACCTCATTCATAATTCCAGGGAACAATGGGGGGAATAAATTAATAATAATACTTAATGGCAGCGAGGAAAGTTAGCCTGTCACTCGTCAACTCCTGCCCAGAATAATCCCCCTCGAGTTTATCATTTTTCTGGGGTCCTTTGTTGATGAAACAATGAGTGCAATCTCCCGGCGAATATTAATTGAACAACTGGAGGTCCACTGGAGGTACATCGAAGTAATGATTTCGGGGGATAAGCTGCTGATCGTGTCTTGTCCAACTGGAGTCACCCAGCCAATCCAGAATGAATGGGGTTTCGAGGTTCTTTAGCAACAAGTTGCTACTCGGTAAGTCTCTCACAGTGAGTATGCTATAATCAACAAGTGACTCGGTCTTCTTGTTCCCCATTCCCCTTCTGGAATTCATATATATCGGGCTCTACAGGTGGGTAGCAGACTGAATTTTAAGATCCAACTGTCAAAAGAATTTTGGATTTAATTACATTCAACGAAACACCCTCGACTGACAATTCCCAAATTCCCCTCACGTTTCCATAAATAAAAATGATAATCATGGATTTATTCCTCCCAACTCTCTGGCACTCAAGATTTGGCAGGGACTGGAGGATAATCCCAAGACTGAATTACTGGGGTCCATTTTTATTGAGGATCCCTCAGCAGATGGAGAAACTCCTGGTGAAGTATAAAAAAATCCAAATCAACGGGAAATCTCCGCGTCACAAAAGAAATGATTGATTGACGGACTTTTACGAGTAGACTTGATGAATAATAATTATCAAAAAAAATTCACCACCCGCGGAAGCCCTAGAAGAGGCTGAATAAAATAATTTTCCAAATTATCCAGGGCAATTTTTTCACTGCAAAAAATTCCGGCGACCTTAAAAAATATTTTCTCCCCTCATCTATTTTATCGCACCCCCTCGCCAATAAAATTTTCGAATTAAATTGTGCACGCGCGTGTGTGTGTGTGTGTATGAGTGCTCCACGTGTCCCGCATCCACGAAGAAATGAATTTGAAGAATATGATGATTTCTAGGGCAGAGCTAAAGCGTTTTAATAAAGACGCAGAGCGTGTTATCGCGGCAGTTCATATCCCAGCATTCCCGAGGCTCCAGGGATTCCAGGAGTGGTCGTGACGTCGAGGTTAAATTTCACTCCCCCCGGAGTATCTCGAGCGATTAATCCCCACATCTTGATGCCATCATCCTCTGAATATCCATGAAATCATTGAGCTACCCCACATCAAAATTCACCCGGTCAAAAGACATTCTCCCATTCCAACAATCCATTATCAGTCTGTGCATGCGGGGTGGAGAGGGGGTGGTGGGGTAAAAGTTGAAGGATGGAAGAATGGGCAGTAGTGAAGGGGGTGATAATGGTAATAGAAAGGAAAATATGGGCATGTGGGTGGATGGATGAGGAATGAGGGAAAAGGTGATGCAGAAAATGATTGAGGGTGGTGGTAAAACGTCTCTCTGGACCATGCGCTTTGGATCGACGTCGGGGTAGGGGGGCTATGACTTCGTCGAGCGTGATCGCGAGGATTGGCAAGTGCCGTGGCGTTGGTCAAAGACGCTCGGGAGATACGCGTGGAAGCCAGGCCACGGGGGGTTAACAGGTACACGGAATAAAAGAATTGTCCATTGGTTTGTGGATTTTTTTTTCTCTTCCCTCTTTCAATTTCATTGAATTGTATAGAGTGGAGTTGCGAGAATGCCGCGCGGCCGGCTCAAGGCAGCTCAGGGCTACACAAGGGCCGAACACCACCACCAGCGGGACTAGCGTGATTCCTGAAGACCGACGCGCTCTGGTAAGTTGTTATTAATTTTTTCCTCGCGGTTTGGATTTTACGGTTTCTCCCTCCCCCGAAGTGTTTTCATGCCTCTTATTGTTATTAAAAATGGGGGGGATTTTTTAGTTCGATTTTTTGCCGACGACCGATTTTTTGGTCTTTCTATAAAATCCTAAGTTCTTAAAAAATTCTAAACTACAATTGGAATAATTTATACGATTGAATTAATTTTTTTCAATTATTCCCCC
>JAPYZM010003878.1:0-10340 GCA_030522845.1 Psyttalia concolor
TCGCCTGCCGAGCTTTGGGCCACTGGTGGCTGAAGCTAGGTGAACCGACAGTCGGCTAATCGATCGTGAGCCAAATATTGGCCGAGGCTACGCGAGTCGGGAGTCGGCTAAACGATCGTGAGCCAAATATTGGCCGAGGCTAGGCGAATCGAGACTCGGCTAATCAATTGTGGGCTGAATATTGGCCGCATCCGTTATGTTGGCAAATCCTACGTGGGAAGTCGCACTGTACGCACGAAATCGTTTAGGCATAAGTGATTGAGTTGAAGTGTGGTAAATTGGAAAAAGCGCACGAGTTGTTTACACTATTTTATATCAGTGGTTAACTACAGCGGAATGGCATTTGGGAGGCGAAGCGTCATCCACTGACGAAAAACAAAATTATACGATATCGAACAAAAATCGGAATTGAATTTTTCAACGGATATACGGAAAGAAATGCCTAACGAAATTTAGGTATTTTTTCGGAACGCAAAAACGATCTGTGCCTGGAGAACATGATTTTGACGATTTATTTACGTTTGCTGTTCGGTAATTCTATTACTGTCGTGGGGTAATATTAGCGCAGTAGGGACGAAGATATTTCGATCAATAAGAGCGTGGATAAAATTCACTTTATCGCACGCAAAAGCCCCCTGTGATCGCCCAGTTTACAAGCATGAATGGTATAAATATTTCGATTAGTATTGTCAATCACAAATATTTTCTGATCGTTATTTTAAAATAATTTTTATCAAATTCTGCGTCATGAGAATTATTATTATCCTAGGCACAATTGCTTGAAAAACTATTGACTCTTATCTTATTATATGCGACATAACCGACTATTGAAAAGAAAAAGAGTAAAATTGTTGGTAACATAAACGTCTACCACAGGCTGGAAATATTTACATCACTACCATTTTGTATAACGTCAGCCAAAAACTATTTATATCACTGGATTTTCTCCTCTTTATTTTCCTTCCGATTGTGGTGAAACTTGTTCCTCGATGGCGAAAAAACTCCTCTTTGTTTCAATTTTATATTTGTTTAACAATCTCAATAAATTGTTTTTCATTGTTCCCCAGTATTTTTCAACACTCGTGGGATTGATGTCTGTTGCAACCGTCGATTGTTGTGTATCGATCGCCTGATGCTGTATTGTGGCGTGTAATCAAGTGTTCGTTGCAGACAAATATGACTCAAGGGCTTTCATCGAGTGCAAATATTACATACTGAAGTGGTGATCAAATTCGATAATCAATTGGGAAGGTTTACAAAAATTGAAAAGTAATGATAATATTAGTTAAATTCCAATGGGTTCTTTCTCTGTTGATGATCTCGGGGATAAACAATCGCAAAATTCCGTAACGTCAGGTGTCGATTTTGTCTTAAAGACAAAGACAAAAGAATTGTCTTAAAGACAATTTTTTTTCAAATCAACTTAAATGATGAGATAAACCTAGAAAACAGTCATCAAATGAGAGTACCAATCACATTTTAAATAGTTTCGTAATGAAAAAATCAGAATTGAATGTTAAAAAAACAATGGAAGTTATTATATGGATTCCAATTTTTCCAAGAAAGGGAAAATGTAAAAACTTTTCAATGCTTCTTTTCCGAGCTTGTGAATTTGAAGTTTTTTCCTTCTGGAAATCCACTTCACGGGCACGTCGGACACACGTCAGAATTAATATATTTTTGTTTCATCGCAACCCCAAGTAGTCAAGTTTTCCCACCCATGCACTCGGCAATTTCTCTTCCTCTCTGTCGTCACCCGAATCTTTTTTCCACCTCTCCTCGCACACTTCTTTTTTATTCACGGTTGTAGTAACGATTTAGCTTTACCCTTACGACGAAAGCCCACGGCTGTTCTAACACACACAGAAGCTTTTAAATTTTCAACCCTAAAAGTGTTTTACGGTTGGTATCACCCATTGATCGAATTTAGAACTGAATGTCGGGTAGACGATCGGGTGACATAGCTTTGACACCCGGATGTACTGATTTTACAACCAGTACACGCGACGGAAACGGATTCTGGGAAATGAAATTTCTGGTGAAGGGTTTTTGCGCTGGGGACACACTCGTCCAGACGAGATGAGACGAATTGCGTGGTTTCAAGGGGTTAAAAAGCCCGGGTAGACAAGAATAAAAAAAAAACGCAATGAGTAGTTAAAGTAGTTCGATAGAATTTGAATTTCTTGTTTAAACGATCGAGTGTCCGGAGAAAATGTTATTAGAATCTTTAATTTGAATATTGTGCTCAATGTCACTCAAAATGAATGCTCAAAAATTTAAGTTTAGATCCAATTATCTGTTTATTGTGGGAAATGTTTGAAAAGAATATTATAATACGCTACAATAAGATATAGAAAGAGATCCTGTTCATTAGGTCGCATTTTTATCAACTTTTTCTCGCCCAATTCTGTTGAAAAATTTAAAGACAAAAAATATGTAAATCTCGAGTGTAGTCTAGAGGATACTGTTGTCGGCTGAAGAGGTACTTGAAAAGTGAAAATTTGTAAAGCAGAGGGTGCGATGAATATGTTCAGGTGCTCTCGCGTGGAAATGATACGTCAGTGATGGGGGGATTGTAATTCTCCGATTCCTACAAGTCAATACACGAAGTGGAATTCAATACTTTGGGAAGGGAGTTGTGGAGTTGAGTTTTGGACGCAATGGAAGTCGGTTTCTCGGTAAATAGCGGGTTTTCTGGATAGTGAATGAATTCTCGCATTAAGGGGTGAAGATGTATAACTGCCGCGAAGTCTGGGGTTACATGACGATTGTTTTGTAATGGATATTGCTAGGGACGCGTTCAATTCGTGGAGATGAAGTCCAGTTCCAGATGGAATAGTTCGTTTTTCCCGCAGCTAATTCGTTTTTGCTTTCTACTGGAAGTTTATCTCTCGCGTTTGCTCTTTTATCTTTAAAACGGATGGTGTAAACATTTTTCATCAGACTTTTAAAGGCAAAGTTTTTTTCTCACATGGGTGACACCGAAACCAAGCGATAATCTCACCAATGCGTTTAGAATTCGGCTCAACAAGAGTTTTTCTACATAGTTCAAATTCACATTCAACCGTAATACTATCGTACCCCCCGATCAATTCTCCCCAGGAGGTCCTTATCCATCTTCCTCACGCACCCAGTGGGTTATTGGCTGAACGCCCATAAATAACGTAAAGAGTGGATGATTTGCATGCGGCATGGCTAATCGTGAAATCGAACCTCATGTCTTCATTCGCGTTAACCATTCCACGGTTCATCTTCCATTATTAATGCACCATTTTAGTATGCGCCAACATGCGTGGGAGTTTCACAAACCGTCGTTACAAACTCCATTAATGATTTGGTATTGAATCAATAGTTGATTTACATAAATTAAACCGACAATATAAATTGATATAAATTTAAATTCCCTTCTTTTCCTCGTAGAATTTACTCATTCACATTCGTACAAAAATATTTACGCAATTGAACAAAGCTTATTAGCTTTTAAGGCCTTTTGTCATTTCAAACTTTCCACGTGGAACCAAAGAGATTATTTCCCGAAAAATCCTTAAGAGTGAAATATCCCTCTCTTTTTACGGAAAAAATTCATAGAACCGAGGGATGAAATCCGTAACTCGGTCGAGTATTTTCACTATAATTACACGGTTAATTGCTACGAACCAGAGTTTCAATCCGCATCTCTCCCCTTTCAACTCTGAAATAAAGAGATCTGAGGAATCTCGTCTGAGCTCAGACGATTGTTTACGAGTGGGTATTTTTGCAAGTGCTAAAATATAATAGGATGCGCCCTGTAATGCCCATCTCTCCACCTCTTACGGCTTAAAATTGCTAATTGTTATTCTTGAAGGATTTGAAGAAGGAGAAAAATGAATACGAGGGAGCGAAAATTGAGGATTAGCTTCCGCCACCGGTCATCATGTAGATTTATGATTTTCAATCTTGTACAGATAATCGGGCTATAAATTCAGATAAGCATATAAATACTGTTGAAAAAAGAAAAGGATTTTTATGAACCGTCAATTAAAAAATTTTGTTGTGATTTTCATAGAAAAGTAATATTGAAACAAAGTTCGGAGAAAAAAACTATAGACCTCTCTGACTTAATAAAGTTGATTGTCAAAAATTAGAATTTATAAATGTTGGAATTTCCACCTATAAGTCAACCTCATTTTTATGATCCAATAATAATGAATAAAATGGCAATGAATTTTCATGTAGCAATAGCGGCAAAAAATAGTTAATGACAGTTGTTGAGTAGCCAGCGCTCGATATAATGAGTCATATATAGCATGTGACTTCGTTTCTACCGTCGTTTTCCCACCGATGAACATCTCAGGTAGCTAGTGAATTTTCTTCATTTGCGCAACTTATATTCCGAGAAATCATTGGCTCAAAGGCACGATACACAACCAGTTTGTCAATGACAGGAGTCCAGTGAGCGAATGCAGGATGAATATGATACGTTCGATTAGATGGATGATAAAATGAAAAAGATTAGGAGATATGTGGGCATTGAAAGCTCAAGTTGGAATTGTAGGGAATTAGTGGTATCACAGAGCTATAGATCTTCATTATGATGTTGGAGGTGGTGTATAAGTCACGCCACAGGGGGTTATCCAGACGACGGATTTTAGTCACCCTCGTGGATACTCGAGCACGTATGGAGGGAGGGATCATATGCAGAGGCATAACAACTCCACAATTGCGATCAATGACTTTTCATTTTTATATATTCTGTGGAGTCTCTCAGCTCCACTTATCGACAATTCATTACATACATGTGGAAATTTTGAAATTTAAACTTGAGATTTACTGTGCCTTTTTTGAGAATTGCAATTGTAGAATGGGAAGAAAAATTAATGAAAAATCCAGGTAAAAAGAAGATTCAGTATTCAGACTATACAGTCTAGAATGTATACTCCAATTGTCGATAATTATATTGCCAATAATACCCAAAAAGAAAGCCATAAAGTGGCACTCAGGTCGCCAATAGCCTTTGGCGTATGATTTTTTTATTGTTTGGAAGCCAAGTAAAATCACCGAGGTCCATCTCCAGCTGGACAAACCCCTCGCGAATCCATTATTTCCTTTTTTACGTGTATTGCGAAGCCCCGTCAGACTCCCGAAAAAAAATATCCAACTATACTTTGTAAAGGTTTCTGAAACTCAATTTTCGACGTCTGCCTCAATGCCGGCTTGAAATACATTTTCATCATTTTAATTCCCCCCCCCCCTTTTTGTTACTCACTAATATTGGTAACAGAAGATTGCTCTCAGAGTGGGAAGGCTTTTTCCTCTTTTCTCCTCCGTAAAACACAAGCTTGATTTTAATTCACTTTTCATTTTTTTTATCCCCCACCCCTCGACAAAAGAACCATTTCATATAACAACATTGTTCGGCTCTCAGAGATTTTTGTAACGGGATATTGAATTAATGAAAGTAATTGTTTCTGCTTTCAGAGGCCATATCAGCGGTGAGTGAGGTTTCCCTCCGAGTCGATAAATTTGCGAGGGGGGGGGGAGGGTAAGTACTATTAAATCATTTGATCATGAGCATGCACTAGAACATGTACTCACTCGTTTATTCTCTCTTCATAAAAATGGATTTAAAAAAAGGAATTTACTCAGTTGGAGAGGCGAATTCGATGGTGCGTTCATAAGTCATTGGGAAAGGGTAACACGGTGATATGACGCATGAAAAAAACCCGAGTTAAAATTTACGTTTGAATAAAAAAAAGGGTAAAAATGCACACAACTGCAGAATGATGTTGACTGCAGCGGAATAACGTGGTTCTGCCATCGCTTTGGGACTGTAATCCACTTAAATTTAAACTGCACATCCCCGACGATTGCAGTCAAACCGCAGCTCTTCACTCCTTTCTCCATATCGCAAGCAGATATATCGAACCATTTTCGGGGGTAAGTGAATTCGAAGTTAACGATGCATTTCTGGAGGTACAAATGCATTTAGTTGATGCGTTGTTGATGAAATTAAAAAAAGGCGCGGGATGTAAGAGACGGCCAATTTCATCATCATCATTACTGCCAATGGAAAGTGCTTACACGGCGAAAAAAACCGTCTTCAGCCAAGTAAAAATTCTTGCTACAATACAATCCAAATCTGCAAAATTGTAATTAGTTTATAAGCTTGTGACGAGTTAAGTTACTTTACTGGAGAAATGTTTTTTTCATCGCACGCCGCTTCAATTTTCAAACAGCTGCCGGATTCATCAGGGCATCAGAATTGGTTTGCAAGTCAATTTTTCCTCCCAGGAAGTGGCTGGATGATGTTTCTCACTGATTGTAATCGAAAATGATTCCAGTTCACTCCTAAATTCCCCCCCGAATGACTGGCTATTAGTCCGAAAACGAGGAAATCCTCTCCCTTGCGATTTTTTTTATTATTTCTCTCGTCAACTCCCGAAAACAAGACTGGGGTTGAGGGGAGACGTTAATTCGATGTGCACTCCCTACGGTTACTTCCCTAAATTGTCGAAAAATCGAGTCATACGATCGGCGGATCAGCGCGAAAATAGAATTAGAGGAGGAAATACTGTTAGCCTGATGATGCAGGTGAAATCTCCCCGAAAGAGTGTACGAGTGTACGAGTGAGACGAGGGAAAATATTGTACATGGAAGGGTGATGGTGGCGCGACGACGACAACTTTTTGGTTTTAAAATTCGTCGCAAATTGGCCTCGGGAAATTACCACTCGCAATTACCGTTGCCAATGGGCTAGTCGATATGAATTTTCTACCCCCTTCTATATCAAACTTTTTTCATTCTCCAGCCATCACTCATTTCGTCTCATATCCGCAACCATGACTGCAATATTTGTCGTACCAAAATGACAAATGTCCACAATATTTCGTGAGAATTGCATTGCATCAGGCTATTCTCCATGCAAAATTTCGGTGAAGCAAAAATCTCTATTTTTATAGTTCACTGATGTATGGAAGTGGATATTGGAGAGAATATCATTCTATTTGACTTTTATCTGGGCACCGAAAACCCCCTACTACGTCATTTCTCCACGACTCGGGTAAAATGCTAGTCGCACTTTTCCTCTTGGCCGTTTTCCTATCTCGACGCCATTCATTCGACCCTCCACGCCCACCTCCGCACTCGGGGCAAAATCCGGATTTCTGGGATTGTGAATTTTCGGGAGAAGGATGACAATTAGCGGGAATTTAGGCAACTCCATTGTTCGTATATTCAAGTTTTAAGGTTGAAAATTATTGAGATCAGTATTTTACGGTTATAGGTTAAATCGTTATCGTATCTTCGCCAGTGGAAAATTGTGGTGGTGATAATTTAGATCTAGGGATATTTCCATGTGAACGGGACATGCTAAAATATTAATAAATCATGTCTAATGGGGCGTTGGTATTCGCACTGGATAGACAATAGTTTCCACCACTGGCACCAATGAATTCTCACACGGATAGAATAGATAATGCTGCAGTACAAGTGATAGTCCCCGAATTCATGTGGGAGGGTGTGCCCGTGTATGGATTTGGTGGATATAGTTGAGAAGCACTAGATGATGCGAAACACGGCAGGGCCGTTTTGGACATGAACAGAGCATTTCCGCTGGTCCATCAATTGTTATTAAATGTCGGGATTATTGCAGCAAATGCTGGGAGGACAATTATTACAGCCGTCCAAGCTCTACAACGAAATACTCCAGTCGGTATGCCATGATTCGGCACTCGATATTTGGCTCCTTTCTTATAATCATTCATCGGATACCCAATTTGGACCATCGTAGGATGACTCGACGAGAAATAATGAATTTATCACTCACATCTTCGGATGGCAGTTCATTTCGCATTGACCAAACACGCCTCCTACTTTTGTATGTGTTTCATGCGATGTATGCATACGCACGAGGCCTTTTTAGCCCTTCCCCACCCCTTGCCAGTTTTATGATGCGCAACATGCGGGCGTAATTCGGTCGATGCAAGTCATCAGGATCATCTCTGTCGTGCGAAGGACATTCATCATTCGTCATGACAACGACGAGTATTACGGATGGTTAAGTGGTGGCGTGATTGTGCAAAAATTTATGGTAAATACGGACTTATTGAATTTTAACGTTGGTCATTGAAAAAGGAATTCTTATTTTGAGATTTTTTAAATTTCGTATTGAGACGTTCAAAAGTCTCCAATTATTATGTCTTCAAGAACAAATGAATGAATTTTGGAAAAATAAATGAGCTATCAGTAGTTTGAAATAAATGTTGAAATTTCAGAACACAGCACTTCCTTTGTTTTCCAAAAATCACTCGACAATATTTGAGGACACATTGGGAAAAACAGTTGTAGCGAGGCAATAATTTACGATCGGTCATATTCCGCACTCGAGCGGTTTAAGCCTGAACAGATGTGGAAATTTCAAGAAGGACTCTGTCCCTTTTCGTGTCATAAAATTATATTTTCTACTTTTCATATCCCTGAGAAAAGCTTTCTCTGGGGCATAGAATTTAGTTTTAGGACACCCGTTTTCGAGAAAAGACGTGCCTTCCTCATGAAAATAAAGGGAATTTAGCGAAGTATTTCACTGCGTTTTGGAATTCATTTATTCACTTGCAACCATATTCTAATAACCAAAGCTTAGATAGCGCCGAAAAATCAGAAAATCTAGAATAGATAGGACCCTTTTAAATACTAGTTTTTCGACTGCTCATCTGCCAAATTATACAATGTCGTTAACTCTGTCTGGTTATTTTTTTGTATCAGTTAACGAGATTTTGAGATACGTTTTTTACGATAAATTGAATCCATCCAATTTTCAATGGCTCTTCGTTTCACTCATTTCGAACCGTAACTAGGGGATCTTTATTTCCCAAACTGATCCGATTTTATGCCGCGTTACGGATATTCACGTAAATTTATCGATCTGCCAGCAGTCGTAGTGCCAGTTTTATGTTTAGTCCCAGTGGAGTGAGATAAGGGACTTGAAATTGCACAGAAAAAAAATTTTTGAATTTCTCTTATCAGTGGTGTGTGAGGAGTATGAAGTTTTATAATGCGATCATATCGCGTGAAAATGTAATCGGGCATGTTGAATACAGAAAAGAGGAAGACCCCGATCGTTTCTTCCTTGGAGTTGAGAAAGAAAGCACGTCGTTGTAAAAGAAAGCAATTACCCCAGCTTGCTGAGCATCGATAGTGTCTTCTCATTTTTCTTATAGTGGGAGGGAGGAAAGATACTATGGATTTTTATGGTGCACCATATTTTTTAATGAATCATATACAAGATATCCCGACGAGGAAAAAATAATTGCCGTAAGAAAATTACATTTCTGGAGTTCATTTAACTTCATCAGAGATATACTCCTAGAAGCTTGTAGCAATACGGCTAAATACGGCAGAACTTCAACCCGGTTTCAAACTGTTAGCAATTTTCTGTTACCTTTCTCCAACACATCGACGAAAACTTACGATGCCATATGAGAATATTCACATCAATAGTCATGGTTAATAGCATCTTTCCTATTTAACTCGTATTTTTCAGGAAACCCCTACTATAGGCAGCGTGGCCGAGCGGTCTAAGGCGCTGGTTTTAGGCACCAGTCCGAAAGGGCGTGGGTTCGAATCCCACCGCTGTCAATTTTTTTTCGATTTCCAGAGCTGTTGTCGACAGCATCGTGTAAACAGTTTGACTCTTAATGGCTAATCTTCACAAATTTGATAAAAATAAGATAGGCGTTATATGTGGCACGACGACTTCAATAACTATGTATTGTGCTTTCAACAAATGCTACTTTATTCCAACATAAGAAACACTTTTCGTTTTTCCCTTCTGTCTTTTTCATTTTTTATCCTTTCTTTTTTCAGCCAATCGCTCTTCGTGATTTTGCTATATTTCTCCAGCGTACCGTGGACTCACCCCATATTTATTCTGCTAGTGTTATATTTTAGCGACTTACGGCATCTGCTTGATTCTAGTCAATTGTTATTATTTATCGGCTGTATAACGGCTCATCTTGTTTCAAATAGTATACAGTGAACGAAAGTTATACAATCGATCAAGGCCAGAACAGCCAAGCAATTATTCAAAATACTATTGAATGTTCGAGATTAACGATCGCTCTGCGATGATCAAAAGTTTCAAGTAAAGAAAACAAGACACGCGACAGCGTATCGAGCCAAGTTGACGTTTTACCGGTGTGACGTCACAGGCTGATACTGTCGCGTATAATATATATATATATATATATATATATAGAAGTATATATACGATACAACTACTCCCCGAATGGGTTTTATTTTTGTTCTCATAACACGAGAATTTTTGGCGGAATCCGTCCTTAGTTACATTATATAAGTTGACTATG
>JAPYZM010003879.1:0-10618 GCA_030522845.1 Psyttalia concolor
TAATATTAATATTCAAGATAAATACGGGAATACGCTGTCGCTAAAAATTCAAATTTTAAATATTTTTAGTCTTGTATACTCAAAAATTTGATGAAAAATTGAAATACCTCGAATGTCTCTCCAATTAATACAAACTTGAAGATTTTTATACAATTTTCTCGTAAGGCGGCGAAATTTCCCTGGCTTGCACATTAAATAGCGAAATAGCTAAAAAAAATACCAGACTATAATGTCTATTTCTAAATATCGAAATATTGAAATAACTATTATCAGTTATTTTAGACGCGGTTGGTAAAAAATAATCAATGTCTCAATTACAGACAACTCTTTCTCCCATATAATATTTTTTTCACGGAATCGATTAGTTGAATAAAACATCAAGCCTTGATACCCGAAATGGCAAAAACCAACCCCTCGATAATTCAAATTCTCCGGGTCACACACACACACACCGGATTTAGACCCTCGAGTGCAGTGTCTCGAGTCAACGAAAATTCATGATAATGTTGAGGCAGTGGTTGTACCTTTGGAAATGATGGTCTTTTGGGGCGGACTTAATCCCGTCGCCCTTTCGAAATTACCGGGTCCTCCTTGTTGGCTCTCCGCTCTAAACCCCCCCTCCCCTCCCGGACATGTCGCGCTACAGGGCTTGATTTCTATTCGCAATAAATATCGAGAGAAGTCGGAAAGGGGTGGGGAAAAGAGAGAGAGAAGGCTTTTGGCGATCGAGAGGACGAAATTATAGACGACCAGAGTCGAGGGGGATTGCACTCACCTTCGGGCTGTTTATGGCTGCGCATAGAGTCACATCCCTGGCATTTCAGGCAACTGGAGAGAATAGGAGCGAAGTGTTCGCACGCCAACGTGCAATTTATTCCTCAATTAACGCGTGGGACGGTAGTCGGAAGGTTTTTTTTTAATCCTTGATTCTTGTTTTTTTTTTCCATGAAGAATTGTTGACATTTGCCGGTACTGGATCGCACCCAGAGAAAGGACATATTTCAATCCAGTTACTGGTTTATTCATTCCTAAATTTTATTTGTGTTTGCATGAGACGAGCAATTTTTTCAATACAAGCCCGAACGCACGCTTTGCCCGTTGTAATTGTCGAAATCAAAATTGAAAATTTCAAATTAGCCGCCTGAGATGCCAGTGAAGTTTCGATTTGATTCGAGACCTGAGGTTTATGTGCTTTTTATGGTACGATAAATCAAGATTTTATTTTAATACTGAATGTAAGCGTTTGGAATGAAATTACCATTTATTTCCTATTAGTAAAATGTTATTAACCAAAACCATGAACAAGTATTCATTTTTAACAAAAATATTGGCAGAATTAATTAAAAAATGGTTTATATAGGACCAAACTTGACTTTCATTGAGACCTATTAAATCTTATCAAATTGTTTTTTTGTTAAAGCGAGTGGAGAAGTGATTGCTGGAAATTTCCTCATCATTAAATAATGAAATTATTATTTATTGAGTCCAGTAAAAAAGTTTTCGAATCAATTAAATGGAGGAGTTTTCGAATTGTTTACAGAAAATATTGTAAGAATGAATTTGAGAATGTTGGAGAACATTTTCGGGTCGTGGCAATTGACCCTTCTCGTCTTCTCGGTGTCTCTTTCTACGACGCGATGGGGGAATTCCTCGTCGGTACGAGTCATGAGAATGTGTATACGTTAATTCACCGGCAATTAACACGTGTGACAAGCCGGCGGTGCATACATGAGTGTCTAAATGCCCTGGCTACTTGTTTGCTACCTCACAGTCGGAGGTTTTAAAGTATCCAACACTTCAACAACTCAATTGTAATACTCTGCACGTACAGGAAAAAACGACACCGGGACAATATGGATGTTACGTCGCGTCCGAAAATTGAGGGATTCAATTTCCCTGTTTTTTCTATTTTTTGTTCTTCGGAAATCGATAAAGGACATTTCCTCCCTTCTATGCTCTTTTTATATTCGAAAAATTGGTCAGAAAGTGCAGAGTATTTTTAGCAACTGTTCATTTACTTTAAAAAATTGATGATTTCAAGGGAAAATTCGAAGAGAAGCGGAAAACCGATCGATGGCGAGTGGGTTCCTCTGAGGGAGGTAGCAACATTTTTGTAATTGCCTATTGTGTAGCATTCAATTCACCCTCCACCAAAGATTATCACAGCAATTTTACAATCTACCCTAGACCCCAAGATATTCATCAAAGCACGTGATCCTTTTTCCCTCTAGATCCATCCATCAAAAGAATTGAAAAATCTAATTTTCTTTACTTTTTTCTCCTCGAAAAAAATACAGAAAAAGTGGATATTACTTTTTAATTCCGAGTTCAACTTGGGCACCAAAACAATTGGATATATTTCATCAAATCCCCTCGTTATCAAAACAATTTCATATTTGAAATAAAAAAAAACGTAAAAATTTGTGTCGTTACGTTCAATAATTCCTCTGTTCATTATTCCCTTTGAACAATATTTTCATTAAATTTCCGCAGTCCACCTACAGCCACGAAGATCGGATAATATAACTGATTCAAAAAGCATCGAAAATAATTCCCGAGTAAAAAAAAAACAATCGCACAATTGCAACCCCACGTATTGCAATGTTAATTGGTGGCGCGCCCCATGCATCCCTCTCTCGTCCGTGACAACCGCACGTTTGATCGTTAACGAATGTAATCCCCACATTCCACTAATTATTATCCGAGATATATCATTAATTTATAGACTGATTGGCGCATCATTTAAACAGTACAGTAAAAGAGTGAAACTCGTGTAATTGGTTGTGCATCAACGATTTGTTGAAACGCGGGGACACAATGGTGGGATAATGCCGGAGGGACGTTCCCGGGCATTGCTTTTTAGAATTTGTTTCCTCTATATTTATTTCCCTGCGTTTTTTCTCCCTCCCGTCTCTTCTTTTTCTTCGGCGCGAGGTCCGAAGTAAAGCAAACCGAGCGAATTCCGTGGGGTTTCGCAGAAGGGAGAGAGCCACGGTAGCGCTCTGGGTTAGTTTGAAAGAGATATAAACGTTGGAGTTGAAAAATTTGGACGGTTTTTGGTGTGATTTTTCTACTGAGTCGTCGGTTGAAGAGCTAAAGCCCCACTCGGCGGGCGAAGAAAGACCGAATCCACTCAATTCTCCAATTCTGTATTATTACAATTTTTCAAGTTGTCTTCAATGTGACATCAATTGTTCGCGGAGCGGATAATTCATTTGGAAACTGAATTATTTTTCAATTACTTTGTGGATTTACAAACTCAACGAGACAATTAAAAATTAGGTGGAATTTGTGTTCAACGAATTGACAATTTCGGATTATTTTTGTTGTCTTAATAATCGAAAAATTGCAATTTCATTGAATACTTCCGTACTTGGCGGATTTCTCAGCAATAAAATCTGTGGAACATTTTTACTTAAAACGATTTCCATTCATTGGGTTTTGGAACATTGTCAACTGTGAAATTAGGAAAAATTTTCAATATGTGAATGTAGAGTTATCGTTACTGATATGGATTTTGATTTTAATTTCAAAACTTCATGTAAATTATTCGAATTCTTCTGCATTATTGAACATTTACTGAGGCTAAAGCTATCATTCGTTTAAGTTCTCAATTTTAAATCACTGTCGCTAAAAAAAAATCTTTTGATTGTGAACCTAAAAATTTTTATCTTCAATTAAAAAAACACGCTTTCTCGAAGCGATAAATTCTTACTCCGTGAAGTATTCATGCACAAGTAAAATGCGTCAAATTCTTACATTGTCTGTTCGTGACGGGAAATTCTTGCTTCAAGTAATTAGTTTTGTGATATGATGCCGATATTTCTCAGTGAGACCACAGGAAGACAGGAAGAGGAGAGATTACGTGGTTGCATCTCCCGGTTACCTCTTTTCTTCTCTTAGGGGCTAATGTACGATGGCTTATACCCAGGAAGAGCTTCGTTGGATATCCCTTTCTCTCGCTATCTCCGGAGCAACCCCCGCTACAACCGGGACGAGGACGTACGACGCGACGGTACGTCCCCGACGACAATCTTTTCTCACTTTGTGGGGAGGCGCCATTTTTCAACTTATGGAAATTGCGTCCCCTCGACGATGTGAAACTTGCCACTAGTATCTTTAGGGAAAAGTTGAATCGCTTTGCAAAACATTTTTTTGGCCAACTTTTTCTTTATTATTTGAAAGATTGTAAATGCGCGATATTACTCAATGGTCATATTTTTGGAGGAAAAAAGTGAGGGTATACGCGCAAAAAATCATTTTTTTGAATCACAAGTTAATAAATAATTAATCGACAATCAACAATACCCTCGGTATTCGACTAGTGAGGTTTCTATTTTGTTTCAGATCATACTAAAATTTTTTACGATAAAATTGATTGGTTTTAATTAGAGCGACAAAAATATGACGAAATATGGCAAAAATAATTGCATCCATCTATCACTGCTCCGATAAGCTCATTTCTTCTGTCAATGGATGAAATTCAGAGGCCGGAGTGTGTATTCCAGATTTCTCCCTTATTCATTATCCACCCCCTGCAATTTATATCCCAAAACCGACTACTGTGGCCCATTTCTTCTGATTTCCCCTCCGGTTTTAACGCGATTGCCTGTAATTCCATTTGTCTGTACGAGGGGTCAGTCGTGATTCTCGCCCGAAATATCCTGAATTTTTGACGATGAATGGACAGCGATTGACACTAAATAACACCCCTCCGGGATACTTTGAGGCACGTGTTCCGAGAATTTTCTATTTTCGAAGTCTTGAGGAGTGTGACGAATTGACAATGTAAACATCAACAATTCCATTGTTTTCGTATCAGCTCCGCCCGGATTTACTTTCACTGTTCATTCAGAAAAAATTTAGTTCTACCGAAAACTTTTGTCTTCCACGAAATGAATAGAGTTGGTCAATGAAGAAACCTTTTCAATTTTTGTAGAAATAATTTTTTTCTTTTTTTTTCTCTAAGCGCAGTTTTAATTTCTGACAATTGTTGAATTTTGGATAGTTCTTACCTTCAATTGAATTCTCAGTACCTCAAACTTTGCCTAAATCTACGAAGGATTTTCTGAGATGTCATTCATTTGAAATTTCTCAAATTATCTAACTTTTTGGAGTTCTTCCCTTAGTACCGCCGAAATATTTAAATAAAACGATTGCCGGAAAATCAATTCCTAATAATATTCCTTCCAAAACAAAAACCTAGACTCAAACATGAAAAATAATTCTCCGGATGTGTTTTGCCGTCCGCAAGATGATGATTCCCAGCAGATGATGGGCCGATTTGACGGGTATTTACGATGCCGACATCAAATGATTCCGAGGATATCGAAGGAAAGAACGAGTCGATTTACCGGTTTCCCGAGCACGTTCGAAGCGCCTCCATCTCACTCTCGCAAAAGCGTGTATTATGGTGCAGGATTATTGAAGGATGGAAGGGTATAACGATATACCGGTTCACGTGAAAGACGGCTTCCGATTGTATACCGTTTACGCGTGCATCATCGCAAAGAGGAACAGTGAGGAGTGGAAAAATCGCGGGAGAAAACAAGTTGCACGTGGAAAAACCAGCCAATCATTTCGATTTTCGTCACGTTTTTTCGCTAATCATCGTTCGCGAGGGAAAAAAAAGATTTCCATCTGCTTTTAGATCACCGGAGACGAACTGCAAGTCACATTTTTCGCCTTATATACAATAATTTTCGTTCGCCTGCTAGTGGAATCATTGTCCCCCTCCAATGATCAATTACTTTTTGCTAACTCATGAATGAACGTCAGCGAGCCACTGACACACGCGGGAATGAATGAATTAGCGATTCGGATCACGCGAACAATAACAACGCAAGTAAAATAATGCAGCCCACGAAATCGAGAATGTTTTACCGTTCGATGAACAAGTATGACGTGTTTTGAAAGCACACGAGAGAAGAATTTCATACAAAATCCACATTGAATATCGCTTGAGTAAGAAGGGTTCAACAATATTGTGTACCTCTTTCAGACAAAAGTCTTACGTTCATCCTCGAGGGCTCAATCGAGGGAGAGATTCCGCATGAAGGAGCCACTCGAACGTTTGAACTGCACGCATGAGAATTTTCCACAATCTTTTTTTTTTCGGAGACCCTCTCGCATCGTACGCCACAATCCCAGGAATTTCGGGTCGAAATAAGAATGAAAGGAAAAAAAATGAAAGCACTTACCACTTGGAAAACCGCTCCAAAGCTCGCCGTTAACGATCTCCTGCAGAGGGAGGGTTAACGTCTCTACTGGATACAAATCTCCACTAGAATAATCCGTATATCACACGATAACATCCACTAGTTATCATAAAACCAAAATTATAAAACCAAATGAACTCGCACAATCACTGAATCAAGTAATCCACTGTCACTGTCACATTAACCACGTTAGCAAGTAAATTGAGGTGGCAATTAATGACAAGCCCTCGATTAAAATAGCCCGAAATATTCACGAGAGCCACTCCAGCCCTGCTAAATCCACCTGTGAAATAAATTTTCTCGGAGGCGAGAGAGACCTCTCCCGTATCGACTGTAAAAATGTGTGCAGTCCCACGAAACACCCGGTCCAAGCTGCCGAAAACTAGGACACAGTTTCTCCGAAAAAAAGAGTTCCTCAAAGTGCCCTCACTCTCCACACATGTCGCCAATTGTTAAAAATTCTCTTGATTGAAGATATCTCTTCGCTGGAGTAATGTTATTGCTGTTACAATTTGTCATCGACTTGAAAACATTTCACGTTGATTCTGTTTACTAGCGAGAAGCCATACGCACGCCACGGCACTCGCCTCAAAACTGAAACAGCCCGACGCGACCTGAGACCGGGACTCGACTGGTTTCTGCTGGGTTGCCCCCTCTCCTTGACCGCCCTCTACCCCCACCGCCTGCCGCTTCAGTGTTTTGTGTGCGTTCATCCCCTCTTCGTTCGCCAGCTTCTCACTCGCTCTATCGTGCGCCCTTTTCCAACGCAGCCAAATCCAAACGCCTCAGCTGTCTGAAAATCCTGCACTTGAGGGAAATGAACGAACTTGACGGGAGGATATTTCTAACTAATCTCTCATAATAATTAGTTTTCTGTTATTGGGATTAGAAATATTGGGTTACTGCTATCTGCCGTTGCAGATTCGGCATTTCCTAAAATAAGCAGTGGAGACTGCCAATTAAAGTTCAATTTCTCCCTAAAAATTAATAGGGAGTATATTTTTAGTCACAGATACAAAATAACATGCGAAATTTCTACAGTAATATTTGATGTTCAGTTATTTTTCAATGAATTAAATCCATTTCCATTTTATTTATTATATAAATCAAGAGAATAATCGAGAGGTAATTTTAAATTTATGTTAACCATTCACTTAATAATTGAAAAATGTTGTGATAAAATTACTAATTATCGATTTTGCAATTTAATGTCATTGAAATTGTATTCAACATTTTAATAAATTGAGGAATGCTTCTGCCACCTTCTGCCACTAAAAGTCTGGAATTACAATTTTTTTTTATTTTTAATGAGCCCTGAAACTTCATTTTCTTTCTTCTAAATTCTATATTATGGTCGCAACCCTGAAAATGAAAAGTGGATTTTTTTAAATTCCATTTTCTTACAATAAAAGCAAAACCTATTTGAATTAAATTGCGTAATAAAATTTCGAGGAAGCGTGAACAATAAATATTACTCGTAAATTATATTTTGCAAGGTTTTAATATTTTACGATGCATTTCTGTATATACCCAATTTATATTTCATATAAACCCTATAAAATATAAATGAATCCAATTTCAAATGTAAATTATATAATTCTGAGAACACACATTTTTTCATGTCTTTTCATAATTATTTTTGGAAAATCACATACTTTTATTCCGCATTTTGTCTACGTTCCGTCCCTCTCTCTCCCTTCCCCCCTTGTCAGGCTCTCGTGCGCCCTTTTCCACGCACAGCCGAATCCACACGCTTCAGCTGTCTAAAAACCCTGCACGCGTCCTCGCCGTACTTTTGCACCCCTCTCTCTGCGGCAAGGAGCATCCTCTTCATTCTTGTGCGACTCTCGTTTTTATCCTTTATCCCCCTTCTGCCATTCCCCCTCAACCCTCGAGAAATCAACCCCTTTGCATCGGCACGTACCCCCTCCTCTGCCTCCCCTCGGGCTGGATAAAGGGAGAAGTGAGACTCTTACTAGGGAAAAGGCACCAGGAGTGAGAAATTGTGGCTTCCGTCGATCTGTGAAAGGACCAAATGGGATGTGAATTTAATGAAATTGGGCACCATCCATTCTCTACTCCTCTTTCTTTCACAACTCTCAGTCGGCTAGACTGAGTGTAACAAATACTGTTTACGATTTGTCGTATTGGTTCGGTAAGTTTTTTTTTCCCTCTCGTGGTCCTTCAGGAAAGCGTGAAAATATGTATCTGTTGTTGACGTTTTACGGTATTAGGGGTGTAACATGGAGAATTTTTGGTGTAGTTTCCAACAACCGGGGAATATTGTGGAAAGTTCGGTCCTTTGATGTGACTGATTCAGTTTGCAAAGTTGTTTTTGTTGGAGCGAGTGTGGATGATGAAAATATTCGCTTGTTTCTTTCTTTGATGGACATGGGGGAAAAAGTTTCGCCGAGAGCTGGTCTGGTGATGAGCGTTAAAACAAACTGACGGAGTTGAATTTTTAGTTGATCATTTATTAAATACTGAATTTTTACTCAATTATTCCGGAAATTTCAATTTAAAAAATAGAAAGTTTCAAATAATCACTGACATTGGCCTCCTAATCCTCACGTTCTCGAAAATTAAAATTTATTTTTCTGTACTCCTCTTCACTTTGCCTCGCCCGGGGATTGGTACGAGCTCTTGCGCGAACTGGGAAAAGTGAAAATCACTACAGAAAAATATTGTTCCTGGGCTGTCGTTATAGGGTTTTTTGACTCGTGCGGCTGGGTGGGCGCCTCGCCTGCGGCTAGGCTCAACCAAACTCCGCGTCAGTAAAAAACCCCATAGACAGGCCGCAAATATACAATTTACTATTGAGGCATTGGGAGAGGTGGATAAATTTTCTCCCACATTTTTTCGATATTTTTCGCCAGCGCAGTTGAAAGTTATGATATTTATGTTAGTCTCTTCGTTTTTCAAACCCGGAGTTCTATTTTTTTAAAGATTTTCCTTTATTGAACGCCAAATTTTTTTTCCTTGCCGCCTACAAAACATTTTTAATCAAGAATTTTTTCAAAAAAAAAATTGCAAATTATAGTCTTTTAGCTTTTTCATCATTTTTTATTAAAAACATTATGTAATATGGATTTTTATTATCCATGAGATTAATTCTAATTTCATTCGAATGTGTCATTTCGTTGACCGCTCCACAATTCAAGAGATTTTTCGTCACGAGAATCCCTATAAATTGGACATAAATGAGTATTTGGTAAAAATGGAAAAACTGTCTCGTGAAAATTCAGAAATAATTCTCTACCAGTGCAAGCAATTTTCCTCCTCTGCACTTAGCGTCGGATCACTACCGCATCTCCCGCTCTCCCGAGAACCTATTTCATTGGCGAGCCCATTCCATTCGTCATCTCAAAGTACTCCCGATATATTGAGAATATAATGCCATTCTCATTATTCCACGTCATTACCCATATCTGGAATCCCAAAGTCGACGTCTTATCAAATAATAAACTATCCCAAAACTGTCACCCGAAATCCTTCACGAAATACTTCGCTACATTGAAACTCAATTACGATCACGTGGTGCACACGTGTCGAGGATTGTAGCCCAGTGAGCTCCCCGAGTGAGAGCACTCAGTGCGTCTAGCCCTTGGAAAAAAAAAATAAGTGTCTCCGCTCACCCCGACGATTATTAAACTACTTCAAGGCGTTTTCCATCGCTCGATTCACCGAGAATGAATGTCGTACTCTTGATGGTTTACGGTATATAAAGCCCCCGCTTATACTCAGCGGGACGATTTTGGCCTGTGCATGGGGAACCGCACGGCAGGAGGGTGAGAATATCGTGATAAATTCCACGTGATCTTTGATAATCGCTCCCGAGGGAGTGATCCAGCGCATGAAAACGATTTTTTCATTCACCTCTTTTTTACACCCGACACTTTATCGTAACACTTACCCCTCATTTGTTAACACCGACTATAGAAATTACATCCGTCATTGGGAAATACTTCAAGTAATCTAAATAACGTCAGTTCCCTAAAAAAAAATACTCTAATAATATGATTGCAGATCATTAGCTCCCCAAAATCGTCGATGCCAATTTTTAAAATAATTACAACATTAACCGTCCAACGAACTTTCGAATTGCCAACTTAACTATAAATTATTCTTTTACACCAATCCGATGATTAATTTAGCAACAATGAAAACAGAATGGAGTATTAACAGAACGTCCTTAAAACGAAACAATCATTAACCCGTCACTGGTCGCGCCAACTTGCCAGTAATGCTTACGAACGCGATGAGAGTACTTACGTCTTAAATTTGGAACTAATTATATTTACATATTATTTACATTATGTATACAACAATTGCGAACAGATTTCCGCTTTTCCCCAACCCACCGGCCCACCTCCGTTCAGCTCTTCGGCCTTTATCGGCCG
>JAPYZM010003880.1:0-11968 GCA_030522845.1 Psyttalia concolor
TTGTCTATGTTGTAGATGTATATTTTTTTTATATATATTTTACATACAGGTAAAATAGATCGGCGACCAAAAACGTCCTCTTTTTTTATAATAAAGAGATCCCCACGTCTCACTCTCTCTCCTTTTCTCTCTCCCTCCCTCTGAGCCATTTAAACACAATGGTTGTGAAGCTGAACGTTGTTGTGGCTAATAAAAGGCACGCGAAGGATAAAGTGCGTATGTGTTCTGTTAAGAAGCCAATGCGACCCACGAACCCTATACCATCAACGCCCAAGTGAGGACGTGCCTCAACAACCAGAACCTGGATACACTTCTATTCGTCGTTTGGGTCTTGTAGGGTTACTCTACTCCCTCCGTACGGTTAACGTAGGTGTTTCATGGCTCAATAGTGTGAGTTTTGTGTGGCGATGGGACGAGCCGATGGCGCACTGCCGTCTTTTTCATGGTGGTAGTACCTATCTTACACTCTGCTCGCCGGCTGCCAAGCGTCAGTGACTTCGCGTCCGCCGGTCCGATCGGATCTCTACACCCGAATTTATTGGATATTGTACATAAGTTCTCTCCATTTGTGTGAGTAGAATGAGAAGTAAAGACAAGGAATTTTACTGATATTAATATCAATGTAAAGAACCGTCTGGGGCCATAATGCAGTCATAAATATATCGATTATTGTTTTGAATATGGCATTTTTTAAATCCTAAATCATATGCCATCAGAGCGACTTTCATTCCAACTCCAAAATTCCAATTTAAATGAACTTTGAAGTATATTTTTTACTGTTCTGACTGTTGCACAATTTTTCAATCTCTGAAAGTGTCATAAAAGATATAACCGCTCTATGGCCTCAATTTAATTATTGCAATAATTAACACCGTTTAATCATAGAACGTGAAGATTTTAAGATCAATTGTAGAGAAAGAAAAGTTTTTTTTTTCACATTTTAAATGAGCGTAATTTTATCTCAATTTTATGCGATTACAATGGTTTTCAAAGGTAATTTATCCGGATTAAACTTAAAGGGTTAGCTTTTTTGGAACTTCTTGATATTTTCACAAAACTGATCTTGCAAAGTGAAAAATGTTTATACAGCCTGAATATGTACAGCTGATTTTGGCAATTCTGACTGCGTTCAATTTATGATTGCAAAGCAATTGATAAGAAACAAAATCTTAAGTAATTTGCATTTTCAGGACTCTTTCTAGGAGTCTTTCTAGCTCTCCTCGAGAGATATATATAATAAGTGACAGAATAAGTTCTTGTTCTCATCCCCTTGCTTTAAAAGCAAAAATCTCCAGAAGGAAATTTCTGGGAAGATCTTCCTTTCCAGGATTATCTCAATCAATTCATTACAATTCCCCAAATGTATGACATAAATATCCAACAAGTGGTAGATGCCTTATCCTCTAGCTCTCAATCAGGTCCCAGTGTCACCACGTGACAAACAAAATCGCGAAATCCTATTAATCCCAGATTATCAGAAATACTTATCATTCAATGCCACCCTCCGTACAGTCATTACCAATTCTGATCATAAAAAAAATTCCTCACAATCCATTCCGCACAATCTGAAAATTGTCGCTGGGGTACGAGAAACTCCGTCCGTCTACCCATTCCCCTACCAATTTCCCTGAGACACAACCCGAAGTGAAGAGTTTCCACTTATTTTTTTCAGAGAATGCAGCTATCGAAAAACGTAAAATCACCAGTGAAAAAATGACGTGCAGTGGTAAACGACTGGATCGAACAAAAATCACGGGTCCAACGTTGGAGTAGAGTGTAGAAGTAGCAGTAAATCATAAACGCCACGGGGAATCGCGTGAAAGGAGATAAGTGCTCTAGCGTGGCAGTGCATTTGCTGATCGCAAGGGCACCAAGTGTATATTTCCCCCTGAGGGGGGGAAGAGTGTGTGTGTGTGACGTTATGCCCAGGAAAATCGATCGAATGGCGCGATTATCACCTGCAAATGAATTCCCCATAAACGACAAAATTTTTGATGATTTATCACGTGCTGTTGTGGGGAAATTAACCACGTAAAATTGTCAATTGGGCAATTGAATCATGTTCTACTGCGAATTTGTGCTGAATGACGTACGATAAGTGACGCAGAATGATTGCGACATTATTGAGGATATTACAACCGGTTTTTTTTTTCTGCCAGTGGTGAATGATCATTCCAGTGGATGAGGGGAGGAAAAATATAGACGGAGTAAAAAACACATGAAATTCTCGTGATAGAAGTATTAAAATTCATGCGTGCATGACCGATTCCCTTCATTTCGATCCGGTCTGTTCGTTTCTTCACTGGGACCCACCACTCAGTCTACTGCACCAGCATCTCGTGGCCGCGGTGTACCTGCGGAAAATTGCGACTGAGTAAATGATAAGGAGGGCAACAGGGGCGGATAATTGCAACTCTCCGTTGAGCACAACGATCTCTCCTCGCTGCGTTCCGTTGCTCCTGCGGCAACGGATTCCGATCAGTGAGTTAGAAGTTTACTTTTGCCCTGCTCCCGAAGATTTTCCAACACACACTTGGAAGAGATAGGGGTAGAGAATAAGTCAGGCGAAAGGAAACTGAATTTTCGCAAGATATCGAGGATAACGAACAATTGAAATCTGGAAAAAAAATCGGGAAAATTATCATTGAAAAGTAGGGAGTCACTGAAGAAACTGATTTGACAGTTTATTTTGTCTCTGATTTTCCGATATAAACTTGCAAGAGAAGGAATAATTCAGATTACGGACAATTCTATTTCTCGGAGATATCGATAATTGAGACAAGTGATTTAAAAACTGGAATCCAACGGATTTCAGTTGATGAATGAAAATTTCACTTTTGCTCTGCTCTCGAAGGTTTTTCAAGAGACACTTGTGAGAGAAACGGGGGAGAGCGAATAATCCAGGCGAAAGGAAACTCAAGTTCCCCCTCGAGATATCGATAATAACGAACAATTGAAACCGTAGAAACAATTCAGAAAAATTATAATTGGAGAATAGAGAATCACCGAAGAAAGTGATTTGAAAACTGCAATTCTATCCACTTGACTAACCACGACGAGGATATCTACCGGGCGAAGAGGGAAAACTCAAGGAGTAAATTGGTCCTCTGTTTCACAGATGATTTGATTCTTCCGTGAGCCGTGACAACGAATACAACCACTGCTGGATTTTGACTACTATCAATTGTTGTTTTCTCGTTGTTGGATTTAAAAAGGAAAACAAAAACTGGAAAAAGTGACAGTGACGGTGCAACACATCTTCACCTTTCTCTCGTGACTCGATCAGTGAGTGTGACATAATTGAAGAAAGTGTAACCGGAATTTAAAACTTGTTATTATCAAACGGTAAGTCAAGCAGGTTCACCTTCCGCTTTATTTGTGGATGATATATTATTGGTGAATTTCAGGCGCATGTGGTAATGAATGAATTTTTCATGAACAGTGACAAGTGAGTAATGAGGCTGTGATAAATATTCTCTCGTGTTTTTATATATTTTTTAAACAATAATTAATCAAAGTGAATTTGAAAATGTCATCGAACGGCGAATTCTCGTCAATGTCAAGTGGAGAAATACCCTCGTTGCCAAAATCTCTGCCAAGCTCGCGTGAAGCAACCGCCGAGGGTAACTCAAGTTCATCGGGCGGTTTTATGCCACTGCGTGAGTTTCTCGATCGGTTCTCATTACCGAGAGTCGTGAGACTCGAGGGCACCGGTGGCAGACCAGTATTACTCTACAAACAACAACAGCGATCGTTACGTGTCACTGCTACACTACTAATTCATCGCTATCGTCATGACGTTAAAATCGGACCGGAAATAGTCATTCCCGAGGGATATCCTGGTGAGTTTACCTGTCCCGTTATCACTGGATTTTCTCATATCTCCCCTCGTTTTCCTTTTTTCTTTTTTTCATTTATCTTTTTTACACCTCCTCTCCCCCCTCGGACGGCGATGGGATGGGAAAACCTGTTCTCTGGGTATTATAGGCCTCTTTTATATTATAGCATCGCGTGGATGATTGAGAGTGGGCCTTACTACTCTCAACATGAGGAAACAATTCAATATGAAATGGAGGTAAAACTAACAAAGTATCATGCGATGGTGGGAATTTATGGCTGAATTTTCTAATGGAAAATTCATCATTGCAGGTGTATAGCTTTTCGACGGGTTGCGGGGTAGACTTAGGTAGATTTAGGTTTTTTCGTTTTTATGTATTTTTCAGCAAAAATGCTGGGACATATTTGAAGAACTTGGTTTTTAATTAATATTCAGACGCGACAAAATTTAAGGGAAAATCCTAGCGAATTTTCTGGGCTATTGACTTTAATATCCTTGAGGAGGTACCTCAGGGAATTTTCAAAATTTCAGTAGAGCTAGGACGGTCCATTGAGCGAGTTTTGATATATCATATGATAGGTTCAAATGTGGAAAAATCATGACCCCAACCGGATTTTGCCCCAAACGTCTCCGAAAAACTACGTTTTTCAGGATTTCAGGTACGCAAGTTTTCTCGTGCCGAGGTTTTCATCCAATCTACTTTTTTTGAAAGGTTTTTAAGATTTTCAGGAACAAACATATCGGTTTTATAATCCATTAATTGGAGAATTAAAAAAACTAAAAAAAAAAAGAAGAAAAATTTGATTTTTTTTCCATAGGTTTCGTATTGTGCCAGAAAGTGTCTTTTCAGAGCAGTTGAAAACTATAACATCGAATAGTATATATTCCAGTGAGAAAGACTAAAATTCGAATGAGTTCACTCTTCCTTTAGTGACTTCATTTCGCTCAATTATCATAATAAAGACAAATCAGATCAATAAACCAAAAATTAGATATTCCGGAATCCGGCTTTTCTTTATCTCTTTTTTTTTCTTCACTTAAATATATATTATTTAATGCTGTATAATCTTCAAGTACTCAAAACCGAAACTTTTACGGCATACTACGAATGCTATAGATAAATCAAAATTTCGAAATGAAAAAAAAATTGTTTTTGATTTTTCAATTCTCTAATTGACAGATAGTAAAATGTATACTTTGGTTTGTTCCTGGGGAATCCTACGAACATTTCAAAAAATGTAAATCCGATGCACGAGAAAACTTTTGTAGCTGAAAACATAGAAAACTTTGTTTTTTGGAAAAGTACGGGGCAAAATTGGGGTCATGATTTTTTCCCCTTTCTAAGATATCCCATGGTATATCAAATGTCGGTCAATGGATAGCGCTATCTGTAGCAAAAACGTCCAACACTTACCAAAGTCGAAATGGTTTAGAGAAAATTTCTACAAAAATAATCAATAAAATCTGATTTTTCTATAAACTTTATCCATTTTTAAAAAATCCCATCCGTTTTTCGGGTTTTTGCAGCGTATATGAGTTTGAGTTTGAGTTTGAGTTTGAGTTTGAGTCTGAGTCTGAGTCTAAGTCTGAGTCTAAGTCTAAGTCTAAGTTTGATTCTGACTCTGACTCTGAGTCTGATTCTGAATCTGACTCCAATTCTAATGCTGAGTCTGATTCTGAATCTGATTCTAATTCTAATTCTGAGTCTGAGTCTGAGTTTGATTTTGACTTTGACTTTGACTGTGACTCTGACTGTTTTTATATATTCTGGTAGATATATAGTTAAAAAACGAAATAAATCTATGTGACAGGACCGCAAACGTGATTATACGTGAGCGTAGAAATAAATTTTCAACTTTTTTACATGGACTGCTGTAAAATTGTGCAGATGGTAAGTAACCCCAATGCATCCATAAAAGGCTGAGGTATATCCGTAAAATATTTCAGCTAAAAACTGTAATATGGTAACGAAAATGAGATATAAAAACTCCGTAGAAAGCGAGGAGAGTAATAAATGGCTGACTTCAAATGCTTTCATGGTTAACTCATGGTTATCACCTAGTTATTATACACATCAGAGCTGGACCAGCCTGATGATTGTTTCCAATAACTGATAATTAGTAGTAACGCTAACCAGAATAATCCTAATCATCTGTTATCCAAAAAAATTGTGTCAACTACATTTTACATTATCATATGAACAAATCCACCTCGAGCCAGTGCTAAAAAATCGACGACCGCTTTTTTGTCAATTTTCCCATCTTTGATCAAACATTTTTAAAGACAATCATTGAAAAACATTAACAATTGTAGAAGTTATGTTGGACGCTACAAAATATGGTAACACCATGATTACTAAATGCAGTCCATTTGCCTGGATTCCATTCGTAATTTCAAGAATTTTTATGCACAATAACTTCTTAAAAATGAAAGATGACTGGTGCCACTATAAATTATTGACTTTGTCTTGGAATTGAGGGATAATTATTGAAAAAATTTAATACAATCCGGGAGTTCTAGAATTTTGCAGCCATCGATGTTTTGGTAAACAAATAAGACGAACCTCTAAAGTTTTTCTCCGAAGACTGACGCAAAGGTTGGTTTATTTTCCTTGCATCTTGTGGGTGCTAACATTCATAGAATCGATAACTAGTTACTTTAAATGAATTGATCGCATCGAGACATGAAGATTTGAGATGTCTTATGCTTGGGTAGATGTACGGAAACTTCCCCTCCCCTTTCCTAATGAAGGAATATCAATTAAGTAATTTATATAAGTTCGATTAAATTCAATTGAACGTGCAGTAAAGTACTCCAAACCTCACCGGCACTTGATGTTACCGAGGATTTCCGACGGAAACGCGGTGTGATCCCTACAATGGTCACAATTGTGACAATGTGTCCTCGTCAAGCTATTCACCAAAAGTCCGACTCAATGATATCCTTGACTATGCTAAGTTTGCACACCGTGTATCAAAAAGTGTACTTTTCGGCATTGTCATGAAAGTGTATATTTCTCATCTAGGGAGGATAATAAGCCAAGTTATCCCGATGTCCAAGGTTACGCCCTAGTTGTAAGCACGCTGGGAATGCTTGTCTAATTCTCCTCCCAAGGGTTGAATAGGATTTTTCTATCAAAATGCTCAGTCTCGGTCCATGTAGACAAATAAATTTTGTTTGTAATGCGTGCAAAAAATGTTTTTTGGTTTGCTGCATTACATCGTTCGCCTTCGACTGCCAATATGACCCTCCCACTCGCTAAAAAACAATTGTGCACTTGTTGCAAAAGAGTACACTTCGATACAATTGCGGGAAAGTGTTTTTGCAATACCTGCCCAAAAAGTTCACTTTTCGGTACCGTTTTTCGTGCGTAAAGTGGTACTTTTCCACACAGTGTGTGTAAAGTGAAACTCGTGCGTAAAGCTTCGCTTTACGCACTCGAATTTCACTTTACACACGATTTTGACTTTTCTGCACTCCGCACACAAAAAAACCACTTTGCCTTCAAACCTCCCCTCAAAGCGAATTTTGGCAGGTATTGCAAAAAATTAGGTGTGCACGGGGGGCCGGCAAAAGCGATGCACAACTCGTGCAAAAAAGTGCGACTTTACGCACTACTTGCATAATATACTATTTTGGAGGTTTGCGAGGGTTAGAGCACGAGCCGAAGGCGAGTGATATAATTCCACGAGTCCAAAAACTATTCCCGCGAGTATCAAAGCCTATTTTTTGATACATTGTGTACGAAGTGAGAGTTTGTGCACGCGAAGCGTGGGTAAAATTTGGCTTTACACACAGTCTATCAAAAAGTGTACTTTTCGGCCTTGTCATGGAAAATGTTGTTTGTAAAACGTGCAGAAGATGTTTTTCGTTTAATGGATTCTATAATTCGCCTTCGACGCGTAATATAACCCTCCCAGTCGCCAAAAACCCCTTTTTTGAATTTGTTACGAAATAGTACATTTCGATATGATTGCGGGAAAATGTTTATGGGCACGAGTCTAGCAAGGGCTTGCGCACGCAATGTGTGCGTAAAATCTCACTTGACAGACGGTGTCGCAAAAAAATATTATAGGACAAGGTTTGGATCAAATAGGACGGAATCCGAGATTATTCTCAATATAAAATTTACATAAACTTTTTACTGAAACAATTGGATAGCCCAGGCCGGGACTCGAACCCAAGAGCCTTCCGCGTATGCATCGGGTGCACTACCTGAAAATTAAAATCATTTTCCGACTATGGCCTAGATTAAAATAGTGCGCATGAGTATCCATAGGAAATTGAGGAAACTCCATAAAAAATCAGCTCAAGACCTTAACACTGAAGTAACAAAAATGAAAAGATGTAAAACCTAGGTGGAGAGCGAGGAGAGTAATGAATGGCTGAGTTGGAGTGAATTTGAATGATCTTCAAGATAATACTTAGACTCACGGTTATCACCTAGTTATTATACACATCAGAACTAGAACGGCCCGATGATTATTTCCAGTAACTGATAATTACATAGTAGCAAAAAAGGTCTTCAGGAATTTGTAAAAATCGATGGCCACGTAAATAGTATGCTATTCCACCCAGTAATAGTGTGTTATGCATAAAGTCAAGTAAACATACGAAAAAAAACCCTCTTCAGTTTTTTGTGCTATTTACAAATGCAAATGAAGTTGAAATTTCTTCGTGTGTGTAGCTAGAATGCAACTCGTTTACCTGAATTGAACAGCTTCTTTAGCAGCTAGTGTGCAATCTGAATGAAAAGAAAAAATGATTTCCTGAAACAATCAGTGAACAGTACATTCTGAATACTACATTTTTTTTCTGCATATCAACCCGGAAATTGAGAGAAAAAAAGTATTCACTTGACTGGACTCGAGTGTTCGTACGTCTTGGCGGAAAAAAATATTAGATACGATGGAAGAAAGGAGAAAAATAAAATGCTAAGAGGAGTTGAAAGGGATAAGGAAAGAAAATACAAAGCCCGTTATGTGCTGTACACTGGTGCATGTGTCAGGTGAGCGACCCTGCCTATTAGCATGGCATTACCTATGGGCTCTTGTCTATCGTTACAACGGCAAAAAGCTTGGAGGGGTTTATGTCCAATAACAAATATAACGAAATTGGTAATGGATAATTAGATGATCCTCAAAAGGTAAATTTAAGCCATTAAAATTCTCCAGCCAATTTTCGTGTCCTAGTTTTCTTATGTAGATAACAAAAGCTGTTTCCAGGGGAATAACTAATCGAATGAGTTGAGATCATTCGATCGTTTACACAATAACATCAGAATTTTTCGATGCACTACTTAGAAAAATTACTTCGGTAAAATTACCTCTGGAAACAACTCATTTCAGTAGAAATTTTTTACCCCAGCCTAATTCCCTACCCGGATTCCAGCTAGCTAACTTATAACTAGAGACGCCACAGGCTGAGTTTTGATTTCCGAAGATGAAAAATCTTTCCACCGCCGGGATTCGAAACCCCGCACTTCGGGACGCTTTGTTCTGGAGGCGAGCATGCTAACCCCTAGACCAAATGCGTCTCCATCTGATATTTAGTAATTAATCCGAAAAATTCTAAATTGAATTCAATATCACTTTCCCAGAAATTTCCATGATTCTATTCTATCTTTTTCTTTTATTCTATTCTATCTTTTTTCTTTAATTCTATCTTCTCTGAAAAGTAGAATTACCCTGACATTCAATTGATGTCATCAATTTGTGTATTTTTTTTTCTCCTAGAAAATGTTATGGAGAATTGAAATATTTCTGGTAATCTGTTTCGAAGATGACATTTAAAATGATCCTCAATGATGATGTCTGTTATGATACTTTACTGACCTTCCCTAGGAAATCCTATGAAATCGAAAAATGAAAAACCCACTGAGACATTTTCGAATTCTTAGAGCATTTTCTATAGAAAATTCTATGGCGAATTCCATTGGAAATTCTATAAACAATTCTATAGGTTTTAAAATATGTGAAATAATAAGGATTGTAGAAAATAGTTTTATTAAAAGGGTATTTAACTTGCTAAATAAAAACTGTACTGAATAGTCATCAATTTAATTTAAAAGAAAAGGGGAACTAAATATAAACAATCAAGCCTAACGTCGTAATTAGATTCATAGATAACGCTCAGTTGCAAGTAGATATACTCTCGCCTGCGTTGCTAACCGAACTGGTAGGCCTCCACCTCCCAGAGGAGATCTTCAACGTCGTATTCATCATTTGGTTGTAAATTCCTCAGCCAACGACGCCAGGGCTTTTGTTCCTCGCTGGAACACATGTGACGACTTGCAGGCCTCAGGCCTCACAAGACCCTCTTTGTCCCAGATAATTTATGGCCCCAGTCGAATCCTTTTCCAAAAACTTTCCTCCACAGAATACTATTTTGCAGATTCTGATTTTTTTATTTTTCAGTGAAGCTTTCCTTAATAATATGGAAAATTTTAATAAAAAAAAAAAAAAAAAAAAAAAAAATAATATGGAAAACTATGACCCACATAATATGGAAAACTATGAACGACATTAGGTCTGTTTAGTATATTTAATTTTCAAATCATAACTTTAGGCTGATGTATTAACATTATTATCAAGATACAGATAAAAAAAAACTTGAATCAATTAATTTTCTAATGGAAACTTGTGATTATCAATGTACATCTTGAAATATTATGCTATCTTCATTTTTTATTTTTAAAAATAGTGAAAAATAAAAAATCGCGCTTCACCTTGAAATACAGAGCAAAATAAGTTGAGTTCAGCTCTTCTCATTTTTTACAAATTTTAATGATCCGCTGAAGACTTTCTAATTTCCCCAGAGGCCTTCATAACGACCTCTACTATGCCTTCATACATCAGAGCCCCATAAATATTAGATAATCAGCTGTTTACGCTCCCTCCTCAAAAAAAAGCCTCGTAAATCGTTGAGTGGGCGAGATGTAGATTAGTATATTTTATTTCTCTATGAGTAATTCAGTCGCGTCCTTAAGGCCCCCGTAATATTCAACCGCATTCCTTAACTTCACTCATCTCCCATTACATTCAATGTTTATCCTCTCACTCAACGAATGAACCCAAATATAAATAAACCAACGAATGAAGGTTAAAATGTTGAACACGATGTTGCGCACCATCCTCTATTTGCTTGATCAATTTACCAGCACGTGACCCTGACGATGCGAATGTGCGAGAATGGGATAAGAGCCATTAAGGTGTATCGTTCATCTCGAAAGATGTCGATGAGGCGAGCTCACATAATTGCAACGACGATACGTGGTGATTCGTCTTCAATGTTAACGTATTACTCAAGAGGATGGGGATAATACAAGCGTCCACCTATGTTAAAACCTACATAGTCTATTCATTGCATATTCTTTATTGTGAAGTGTGCCCACTCAAAGTCGGTACACGCAAGCTACCAAATTAATGTCACAAGGCGTTAACAATCGCACAAAAATATTCTCGTCAAATACGACGTTTGGAATCTTTTTTTTTTTTTATATATTACGGCCCTCTTTCTGCCCTCCATACGAAAGCTAATCGGCCCAAAATCTTTTCAAATCGTAATTCCTGTTTTATAAAAATCGTTATTCATCAGATGTATTAGGATGTAGTGATTGAAATAAACAAACATTTTGAGTACTTTTGAACATTAACAATTATTGTTCAAGAGGTTACTGGATAGTGAATAGAAGCTGCTAGTGAGGCTCACGGTTAATGTAGACTGGAGTGCAATACTATATTTCTCACCTAGGGAGGAAACGGGGACAAGTCGTCCTCACGTGGAAAATTACGACCGTGCTAAAGGCGTTGTAAGCACGTGTGGAATGGTTGTCTGATTTTTCTGCTGAAATGGCCGAAAGCGAGCGTTCCTAAGCGAGCAAAGCGAGGCTAGAATGCTCCCTTTCAGTCCATCTAGACAGAATAGTATATTTCGTAACAAGTGAAAAAAAATGGTTTTTGGCGAGTGTGATTTTTGACTCGCCTTTGGCTCGTGATATAAACCCACGAGTCAAAAACCACTTTTTTCACCTGTTACGAACAATATTTTTCATCTCAATGTGTCGGAATAGTATATTATGCAACATGTGCGTAATGGTGTTTTTGGCTCGTGGGAGGTTGTAACACGAGC
>JAPYZM010003881.1:0-10338 GCA_030522845.1 Psyttalia concolor
ATGGGGTGGGGGGGATTTCGCTCCCAAACTAATCCGATCTTGTCCTTGATGAGATCTATCGATCGCCACCAAAATTTTTCCGATCGCACTATCCGTTCGCCCGGGGACGTGGACAAAAAAAAGGGATCACACACACACACATACAACTCGATAAAAAACATCGGGGGGGTTTCTCCTGCTCATGAACCGTCGACATTTCCCAAAATTAGCGATTTTCATTTTTGGAGTGAAACCAATAACTTCCTATCGGGAAGTTAAAAATGTCAACTTCTCAAATTGAAAATGTGGAACATCAAATTTTTAATTACACATCGTCTCAACTCTTACGCAGTTTGATAAGTCCGGTGATAATGGGTCCTACTGCAATAGACTTCAATAGTGTCAATTTCAAATTCGTAAATCTTAATTATTTTATAATAACTTTTTGAATTCCCCAAAGCTTATCGATATACGTCAATCCTAATGGTTTTCCGCCAGTGGCTGCAACGTTGACGTAATTTAGAATTCCAAATTTCTAATTTGAAAATGTCCCGCCCCCTACCCACAGGTAATCAATAATGAACTAATTAGCCACAATAGTTCTAAATCAATTAAAAAAATCCTGGACCACCGCGACTATTTACAGGTGAACCAAAAAAAAAACTAGACTCGAAAAAAAATCTCATTTTTCACTGGCTTCTTTTTTCTCTTTTTCAAACTCCGCCTCAAAATGTTAAATAATTCATGCCAACAATTTCCCCACTCCGTATTGTGTACATAGTTAATGAATTTGAGTTGAGCCAACGTGTCGCCTATTCCTCCAGTCCTCCACAAACTAGCTTTCACCAGGTATCATGTACCCCAACTTATCCAATCAAGAAAATTTTCTAAATCCCCTTAAAGCAGTTGTACAATTTACAGGGTGTCATGTTGATTAACGAAATAAATATCACCTGGCAATGATAATAAACTCGATTGAGTGCTAAATGCTCTGAAGGAGTAACAATTTCCGACAAGGCCGAATAACTCACGTGACAAGGACACATTTCCGCTCCCTGGAGTATTGCCCCCCCCCCCCCCGGGACGAAACTCCTCTGACGTGTGTGGCATGATTCATGCAATACGGTTGAGTGTAAAAACCCTGAGATCTATGAGGAAAGAAGTTATTATGTGGGTCTGTCATTGCTACATTTATCATGGTTTTTTTTAACGGTCCACGAGTGGAGTGAGGAGATATGTTGTTCTTGAGGTTTTGAGATTATGATATAATAAAGGGCGCTCGCCAATAGATATTTAAATTTTTTTTCCCCGATTGTTTCTATTTTTTCGATCTCATCGATGATAAAAAAAATAATTATCGAATTTCGATTAATCGATAAAAGTGAAATAATCGATTAATCGTATCTCGCACTTTCGAGATTCGAGAACCTTCATGGATACTATAGAAATCGGTACTTACATATTCATTACAATTTTGCTAATTTTTTGGTCGCGTTGATGATAAAAAAAATAATTATCGAATTTCGAATAATCGATAAAAGTGAAATAATCGATTAATCATATCTCACACTTTCGAGATTCGAGAACCTGAATGAAAACTATAGAAGTCGGTATTTACATCTTCGTTACCATTTTGGTAATTTTTCTGGTCTGGTCGATGATGAAAGAATGAATTATCGAATTTCGATTAATCGATAAAAGTGAAATAATCGATTAATCGTATCTCGCACATTCGAAATTCGAGAACCTTCATGAATACTACAGAAATCGGTATTTACATCTTCCTTACAAATTTGGTAATTTTTTCGGTCTCGATGATAAAAAATATTAATTATCGAATTGCGAATAATCGATAACAGTGAAATAATCGATTAATCGTATCTCGCACTTTCGAGATTTGAAGACCTCGATTAAGACCATGGAAATAAGTATTTACCACTTCATTACACTTTTCATAATTTTCTTGTTCCTGTCGATTATCAAAGAATGAATTATCGAGTTTCGATTAATCGATAAAAGTGAACTAATCGATTAATCGTATCGCACAGCTTCGAGATTTGAGGAACTCAATTATTAATGCGGAAATGCGGATATCAATGGATCCTTTATCGATTTAACCTTGACTATCGATAGAAAAAAATCGATTTATTGTGCAACTTCGAGATTTCGATAGGATACGATATTTTGCATATTCTCCTTCCGTAATATAGACATGTAAGGAAGGCATTGATTGTCAAAATTGAAGAAAAATCTTGGCAATCGGGTAGAAAGTATTACTGAACTGCTGCATCGAAAATAATGAAGTATAAAATTTTTCAGTGCGACTGTCTCTGCTCTTAACCCTCACCCTCTCATCGGTGATCCTTGCCCTGCGGAATGGCGCTCCACCTGATGCCTGCGGCCACCTGACTCCCCGCCATCCCGGAACAACAGCGACTGGCCGTTATCCACCGTATCAGATACTTCCGGCCGCTGGACAAGGCAGAATTCGAGTAATTCTGGGTAGCCCTCAAGGACTCGCTTACCAGGGATTCATTATCAATGCCAGGAGTGCTGAAACTGGAGAATATGTCGGCGAATTCGCCAATCTTCCCAACAACGTTAAAGCTATCGAGTGCACGCCCGGGCTCAAGGTAATTTTTCAATAATTTTTGAGTGGAACTTACGATTTTTGTCGCTACAACAGATTCAACTAAACCAATCGCTCGAAAAATTCGGCTCACACTTCGACCAAGTGATTTTTCCCCTAATTTTTTCATTCATTACTAAATTAATAAATTAAGAAATTGATGAAATCATTGAATTGTTATTCGATGAATTTGTGAATCAATTTTCTCAATCATTGGGATTATTGACGACTTAATTATTTAATTTTATCGAATTTAATGACGCGACATTAATCATCAATTAATGTAATAATTTTCCTCATTCCTCTTATCATTGTTATCAATCACTCGGGACTTGCTTCCGCTTGAGATATGGCATTTAAAATTCACGAAAAAAATGCCTATCAAGTATTCCGTTTTCGAAAGGACATTTTTTCAAAGCGACATTTTTTAATCAACATCTAATAATTGAGTCAGAGAGATGATTTTTATTTTCATTTCTAGAATGGAGTCACTCACACTGACACCAGTGAAAAACATAACGTCGAGTTCGACTGGGAAGCGCCAGCCGACTACGAGGGAACGATTATTTTCAAGTACGAGTCATTTTTTATTTCATTTATATTTGTTATGAATTCTTAACAATGCGTGACGATACGAGAGTCGAGCGGGTGTGGAATTTATAAAAGACTACATTCGCGGCAGATAGTAGATTAACAAAAAGAGAAGTTTAAAATAAACTCCGATAAATTATTGCAACAAAAAAACATTACCATTTCCAGAAATTTCTCAACGTTGAATCTAGTGAAAAAAAAAATTGTAGAAATGAGTGAAACATTCATTTATCCGAGCAAAAGTTTCTAAAAATTGTTTGAACCTTTTCTGGCAATTAAACCTCAAAATGTTTAATTCTTCAATTTTTCGCAAACTCCCACGAGAAATTCCAAATGTTTAACAAAAATTAGGGACGCACTATTTTCGTGAGAAGTCAGGGCAAAATTCCCCTTTTCTAATATCCTATTTAAAGGAATATACTTATAACAATTAAAATTACAATAATCATAATAATAAATGATAGAATCTTCTGATAGAACGGACCGAACGAATGACAAAAATCAAAAATTGGAGATAAAAAAATTCACCGAAATATTCCACCGTGATTGCCTCTTTTGTCCTTTAAACAATCCACATAATAAACAAAATCCATAAATTCTCTTCCTATAATCTGCATCCAATAGCAGGAATTGCCAAAAGACTAAAAATAGTGATCAGCACGAGAAGAAAATTGTTCACTTGTCGATGTCTGTCAAAAATTAAAATTTAACTGTTTTTTTTTTCTGCAAACATTAAACCAATGCTTATCGATTAAATTCCCATTCTCACATTTTGATAAGACACATCGAAATAATGCCAATAGTGACCCAACACTTATCACTGAAATTCCAATCCTCACATTTTGATAAGATACATCGAAAAAAAATAGCAAAGACTCCAAATTGGAGACACCAAATTCAATCCGATTATTATAATCTAATAATAATAATAATAATAATAATAATCTCTACACCTGCAGTTCGACATTCGCCCAAGATTACAGTACCTACTGGGTGGGTGTGGAATCGCCCCGGATAACAATATTGGGACGGAGTATCGAAGTAATGACATCGCCAACACCCCCACCAACCGAGAGACCAACGACTCCGCCGTACTACGAGGCACCTGTGGCACCCGAAGTAAGTAGAAAGTAAATGGTCAAGCCCCCGCCTGGACCACTCGGGATTATATAACTTTAGTGAATTTTATGGGGCGAAGAATGCAGTGAAACATATCTTAGAAGTGAAATGTCTCAAGGATATCCATCATTGGTCCCCCAAGGTTAAATGCGGTGGCTCAAGGTGGATTGCAGCCATTTACGTCACTCTTTATATCGCTCATTCATATCTCGACGAGAGTGAAATTGTACGTAGGCGATTGTAATAAGATCCCAATGATATCTATCGCGCAATCATGACGGAAGTGACACTGCAACTTTCAATTGGGTCTTGAGAGCTCGTTAACTGGCTCAGAGCGAAATTAATGGCTCAGTTTTGAATTATTTCCTCGGCAATTTTCCGTCGTTAAAAGGAGAAGTTGAGATTCATTAAATTGCCAGTATTTTAGCCACTGGAATTTGTTAATATATTCGATAATCAAGGATTAATGGGCTAATCTGAGAGGCGGGGGGCGCAGCCCCTCCCGGGTCGCCTACCGAGGCGAGCGAGGGGCCAAGCCCCTCGTCATTAATATTCCCCGAAATTCCTGTAACCGTGTCGTTAAAATTTTCAAGAAAATATTATTTCCTTCCGCAAAATGTAACGCATTAAAAAAAAATAAAGTAAACGTAATAAAATATTTCTTCTAGTGATACTGAAACCCTCCCCCTAACAGTACTCGAAATGTCAAGACGTAAAGGAGACCATAAACCCTGGTATTTTATTTTTAAATGAGATTCGTTTGATAGTTTTCTGGAGATATTTCAACATTCACCGACAACTCATCCCTCAGAGTATCTCCAAAAGTTTCGAGCCATTTCAATTCCATTGAAATTCATACGAGAATTTTTGATTCACCTCTCGACGCACGGAATTTTTCATTCATACATTTTTCCCCCTCCATATGAGGATTTATAAATTTTTCTCAATTACTTTCACGTCAAAAATGGAAGCCCCGAGTGCAATGGCAACCGTGGAAATATGGTAGCTGAGATTTTGAATAAGTATCAATGGAAGTGGGTCAAGAAGTCCTGTATAAATTTAAACTTCGGGTATTGGCAAGGTATGTTGCACGGATAAACGATTTTTCCATTCGCGAAAAAGAGTGAAAAGAAAAAATTATCTTCTCATTTTCAGTGAATTCCTCAAAAACAAGTGATTTGAGGAGAAAAACATCGGAGATTTTGTTTGTAGACTATAAAATTCTGCACAAAAAAGGCTCTTTAATCATTTTTCCCAAGCCTATTATTTCCCGAGATATTAAACAATGAATCAATGACAATTAATTTTGAAATGACTTTCAAGGAGCCAGTGATTAAGTTGACATAACAACATTTCTTTCTGCTCAATAACTTCATAAAAATTCTCACAATTATATAATCAATAAATTATTTACAGTGAGATAATTTCTGGGAACATAATACTTCATTGAAGATATCACTTAAAACAATTTCCTTGAACAAGTCATTAAATCCCAGTCACAAACGCTTTTCCCACTGCATTAAATCATCAAAAAAAAATGTTCAATTACGTAAGAAGCAAATTAGCCACTGAATTGTGAGTATTTCTAATGAGACATTCAGTAATGATTGCTCGTCAAGCCGAGCCTCGTTGATTAGATCGCTACTAAGATCTAGAGATCAGTAATAATGTCATATTTACAATTTTTATAATTTTTTTTCTGTCCCCAAACCGCTCAAAAATCCTACATTAGACGCCCAAGAAACTCAGGTTGTGCTACCAAATGCTCAAATGTCTCACAATTCCATATTCCGCGGTTGTAAGGCCCAAAGGCGAAGGTCTGTTGAGCACTCGATGCTCATAAGCCGTAGCTCTTAAGGGCCGGATGTAATAATTTATCGCCCCGAAATCTCCGTCACTCATTACACGTGAAATACTGATCAAATCATCAGCAAACATAATTCCCAACTTGCAGAAGTCATGCACGGACGTCGGAAATTCGGTTTGCTTACGATTTGATCATTATTATTCTTGTAATTAGTCACGGGGATCTCGAGGTTACGAACTATTACACCCGGGCCTTAAATTTAATCCTATCAGATTTGTCAATTTAAGCCGCAGGTCTTCTAATCTCAACCCCAATTTTTCCAGACCAACCAATCCCTCACCCGTCAGCGCGCCATCTTCACCGGTTGCGGAACAACGAAGTCCTGTTTCGGAGCTCCAAGCAATTGCATCGACTCCCAGGACTGCAAATCCATCGTCGCAGTGTCGGTCAAAGGCGAGCGCTACATTTTCGAGCTCCAGGGTGAGGCCGCCAAATACGTGGCGGTCGGTCTCTCCGAGGACGCCAAAATGGGTGACGACAGTGTCGTCGAGTGCGTGGAAAATGGCGACAAGATTTTCATCCACCACTCCTGGAATACCGGTCGCAAGAATGATCGCTTGCCCCCAATATCCGGAATGCTTACCCTCGAGGAGGGAAGCTTCGTGGACAACAGAATCTACTGTAGATTCTCACGCGAGCGAAGAACCGTAATCAAGGATCACGAATTCGACATTGAGAACAAGCCCTATCACCTGCTGATAGCAATGGGCACAGACCTTAAGCCCAACGGCGTTGGCTACCACAACTTCAAAGCAGCCTCAGCTGCGCCACGACGTCTGTCAGATGTCGCTGAGATAGCAGCAGCCGATGACATTCTAATTCGCGTTCATGGGGCTCTGATGATCGCCTCATGGATTGGAACAGCTTCTGTTGGCATTCTAATGGCCAGGTACTACAAGCAGACGTGGCTAAGATCCTCCCTCTGTGGTAAGGATCAGTGGTTCGCTTGGCATCGTTTCTTCATGATTCTTACGTGGGCCATGACAATCGCCGGCTTTGTCGTTATCTTCGTGGAGCTTGGCACCTGGAGTTCTGAGACCATTCACGCCTCGTTGGGTGTCGCTACCACTGCTCTGGCATTCATCCAGCCCTTCATGGCAGCTCTGAGACCACATCCTGGCACCCCTCGGCGGCCTCTCTTCAATTGGGCCCACTGGTTCGTTGGTAATGCTGCTCACATCTGCGCCATTGTTGCCCTCTTCTTCGCTGTGAGGCTGACTAAGGCCAAGATCCCAGAGTGGGTGGACTATGTCCTTGCGGCGTATGTCGTCTTTCATGTCGTCACCCATATTGTACTGTCCTTCGCTGGCTGCGCCTCCGACAGGCAGGACAGCCAGAGGATCAATGCTTTTCCTATGAAGGATTTGCAAAGGGGCTCCATGGGACATCCTGACGCCAGGCGGGACGCTCCTTTGGCTGCCATGAGGAAATCCATATTCGCCATTTATTTTATTGTTATTGCTGTATTTGTCGCGGCGCTCGTAGTGATTGTTGTTCTAGCGCCTATCGAGGATTCGTGGAACAAGTTTACGGATAACTTTTAATGGGGTTGATCATTTTGGGGAGTCTTGAGATGAAAATTCGGAGCTCTTAGACAATCTCAGAGACCCTCTGTCTTGAAGACTTTTTGTCAGAAATTTCCAGAGATAAAAACATTCATTTAAAATTTTTCCGCGAATTTATCGGGTGCGGTAATTGTTGGATTATCTCAAGTCATTACTGGTTTAATTAATTCATTCCGAGAGATTGTTATTACGCTACGGTATCAATTGTTTCAGTAATCGTAATCACACGATATGTATGAGTATAATTATTCGTTAATTCAAATTGTAATCAATTCGTTCGTTAATTGATTATGAGATTTAATTGGCATTCGGGGAAAAACAATATTTTAATTGCGATTATTGGAGCAAATTGTTGGAGTTTTAACGAATTATCGTCTCACTGATTCCTCAATTATTCTTTGTATATATGGATTTGATGGTTCGTAAATTGTTTGAGAATGGAGGACCATTGATTGAGAGATCAATTTTATTGGAGGATAAGTTATGAGCGAGGAAAGTCGAGCCTACGAATGGTGCATTTACTTAAATCTGTCTTTCCGCGAGATGTTCTGTTACCGAGGGTAATTCCAGTAACTACGCCAATTGCTGAACACCTACCTGATATTAACTTTCGTATTTTTATGTGCTATATGATGTTGTAACAATAGTTTTTATATTTAATTGATGAAATTTTATTTACTCAGCTGTGGATTTTGGAGATTTTTCGATTACTGTATTGACTATTTCCATTCAATTTTGCAGTATTAGTTCATTTTTCGAGAAATTTTCTAGGATCCGCTTAATATTTGAGTGGATTGAGTGAAATTGCGGAGGGATTTGTAAAAAAATAATAATTTTTCGATGTGAAAATAAATGATTTAGTTTATTATTGGACTGGAGTTTTTTTTTTCATTCCGTCGAAGTGGAAAAATTATGGCCCACGATTTAATTATATTCTAGGGACTGGAAGCGAAAATGGGAAATAATATTGATTACAGGGAACTTTAGAGCTCACGAAAATGAAAATTTTAGGGGAATTGTTTTCTTACGTATTCGAGGAATTGTCAGCAGAGTTTCTGGGAATCCTCGGCTTTTGCTTCGCAGATGATTCAATTCCTCTTCAGTCACTTGCCAGTATTATTTTTATTCCACCGCGTCATCTCCTGACATTTCTCCGGGTCAAAAACGTTTTGCTACGTGCGCAAAATTGCAAGGAAGTGGTAAACCCCGTTCAAGTCAGACATTCACTCGAACCAGAGAGTTTATCCCGAAACTAAGTGATTTCCTGGAGTAAATCTCGATAGACATTTGCAATGAAAATTAAAAATTTATTTCAAAATCATTATTACCATCTCCATTATTTCTGATTATTTGAAAAAAGGTCAGAGGATATTGGAGAAGCAATTACGACGACTCCTTGAATTTTCATAACCCGATGTTTCGGTGAATTATGTCAGCTTCATTAAACTTCGGAAAGCAAATATTCGAAAATTCTCTGCTCTTTCCCGACAAGAGCCATGCATCCTTATTAAATTCATGAATTGTGGGTAAATCCGTGAAGTTCGAAATATTAAAAAAAAGATATTGAAAAAATTTTGAATAAGAAAAATCGTTTTAAAATAATCTTCAGATGTTAATAACCGAGGAAAAAATTTGAATCTCCAAATTTTGTAATTTTTTTTGCGAAAAAAAATTGAAAAAAAAAATTCCCAACAAACTTTTGATACACGATTGATGAAAGTACAAGCCTACATGATTAATAAAACGCAAGGATCAGTGCTCTAGATATTTCTACAGGCGAACGGTTTTCCCTCGAAAATACTTCACGCATGTCCTCTGCAATCCCCCAATCCCTAGAGGCCCCATTAATGATCCCGTCCCCACCCCTCCTCAATCTCCAAAACATCTATAATTTGAAAAATACATTGGAAGCCTGGGCATTAATACCCCCCCTCAATCTTCATCTCTTCTCAAACATTTCCACATTTACATTGTACAATTAACAAAATTCCCATCAAATATTTAATTACAAAAATCGGTAAATCCATTAAAAAAATTATTGCAATTATTTCGACAATTATTGCCCTTTGCAGAAGTCAGTGAAAAATTTTCTAGAAGGATTCCCCCCCCCCCCCTACCCCCTCCGATACCGCTGGAGAAATCTCAAATATCGATTTCACTTTTTCGAAATTGCTACCAAATTATTCCGCAAAAAATCCATCAATCTTTTATTTAGTTTTCGTTTTGTAAATAACGTTTGGCTAACCGTTACTCACATTTCGATTTTTCCGTGTGCAATTCTCCCGACAACAGTATTTCTCTCCCCCGACTAACCCCCCCCCCCCTCCCATCCCACTACCCCAAAATATTTACACATGTCGCGAGCCCCTCACCCCCAAAGCCCTCGCTCCACAATTCGAAAACCCACCCTCCACTTCCCGAGTGTCCAAAAAAAAAAAGAAAAAGTTGATATCAACCCCTTCCCAAAAACCCCAAATTTACCTCCCCCCAGAATTCTCAATAAATTCCCCCAAACCCCCCTTTAGTCTTGAAATATTTTCTCGAAAGCCTTTCCACCCCCCCCCCCTCCTTCCAATTCCAAAAAAATG
>JAPYZM010003882.1:0-11181 GCA_030522845.1 Psyttalia concolor
AATTTAATTTATTAAACGAGATGAAAAAGATAGCAATTAATTTTTTTCAAACATCTCTCATAAATGTTAACATTAAATTTTCATTTCCTAATCAATACACGATTAATCAAGTTGAAATTATTTAACAATTTTTTTCCTAAACTTCGGGAAACCGACAATTATACATAGAAACGTAGAATTCCGAAGAACCCATTGTCTCTTTATTTGCGATTTAAGTTGAATCTAAATAGTTCAAAATTCTTACAACAAATTTCTGTTTCAATTGCTTTTTTTTATTCAGTAAATGAGTAAATCTTTATTTTATTCCTCAATCCAAATCCTCAAGGCTCGACCGACGGTGGGATCTCCAGCCTTGGAAACATAGTTTTTTTTCAATGTTCGTTCAAGCTTGATTCAATCTTGGATGTCGAGGCTCGACCAGTCTCTGTCAATCCTGGATCAGTCCTAAGCAAACCTTGTATCGATCGTTCATTCCTACCTGGGGCATAACTGGATTCCATACCAAATCGAGATAATTTGAGCTTCCAGGCATTGATTTGGCCGTCTTATATTAAGATATCCACACAAATTAGGTTGAACTCGAGTTTTAATAATTAGTTAAACTGTTAGGTGGGTGGGAGATGAACACCTTTGAGCACCATGGTGCACCTTTTGGGGTTCATTCCAGCCGCGTCCCCGTCGCTCACCCTGGGTAACGCTAGGTGCCGGAGAGCTTTGTTATACCTTTCCACACGTTGAATTGATTTTACTTAATTTACTTAAAATTCTTTTAGTTTATTCTACCTTCAATAGGGAAGGAGTGGGTAAGGATACATCTACCCAAGCATACTGACTATCAATTCATTACGCCTTGACATCATCAATTCATTCAAAGCAACCAGCGCTCCGCCCCCAGAAATATTATTTCCCATCACATCCCAACTATATTACAACAACTTTCATTCAGTTTTCCAATGAAAATCTTGAGTCGGTATAATATATTCAAGTTAACGGACCGATTTTAGTGAGGAAAGATTGAAATATTTTGACTTGAATTTGGATTCCGGATTATTGTACATTACCATGATAAAAAAATATTTAAATCCACTAAATAATTTCTCCAGTTCGTCTGGCATTGGTCGAGCGAAATATCTGCCAAACAAACTACCAATCCACCACTTTTCATTTTCGAGTTCACTCCAACGACCTCCCTATCTCGAGAAGTGAATAGCTCGTCCACTTGACTATTGTCCAAGAACTATTTCCACCGAGGAATACAATAATAAGAGCATAAATTGAATTGACGTAAAAACATCAGCCCCAGCAGGCTCGCTTTTAGTAAGCGTTAACTCCCAAAACTCGTCAAAAAATACACAGTAACGGGGACCTTATTTCCGTTCAAACATCCCCTGACTCTTCATCTTTCCTTCTGCTTGCACGACAATTATTCAATCACTCATCAGACAACTCCAATTAATCCAAATTCATCATTGAACTTTTGTCCCCCTGTCAACTTCTGGCAAAACGAATTCGTTAACAACCGGTTCTTACGCTGCGGTGAGACGATGAATCTCAAGTTAACTAACGGTCCTTCAGCACCAGTGGGGTTAATTAATTGAAAGGGTCCAGCCAGTTCGCTGCTCATACGATAGGTGAGGAGAGACACATAGAGAGAGGCCAACTGGTCACCTCTGGCTAATCATAGACCACGTTTCCTCACCGTATAACCAGCCCAAGAGAGTGCCCAGGGCGTTAGTTCCCCTCTTTGGGATTGTAACAACCCGACTCCCAACACTCGCTTGTTTCGCGTCTACGATCCTACGTACATTTCCGAGATTCTATCCACTGTGTTAACGTTACAAGGGTGTCTGATTGTAATTACTTTACTCAAGTGCGGTGATTAAAGTTCTCCAATGGCCAGTGTCCAACGACAACACCTTCTCCCTCCCAACCTCCCCCTCCTGGCCACCTTTGGTTTACACTTGATCCACTGTAATCGAGGGTTCGCTTGCCGTTTCTTCTTTTCGTACGTCGTTCATATCGCTCTCGTTTTATGGGAAATGGGATACTGGCGCCAAGCGCGCAACACTCCAACACACTGGTTTCATGACATTGTAAACAAATGCTGAAGGGAATTGCTCGGGTTTCACGAAACCGGCGGCGATTCCAGCGCGATAGTGGGAAGTAATTAAATACATTGTAATTCGGGGTATTTTTTTTAATTTAACGAGGTGATTAAATTGTTGGAGAGGGACCCGAGTGGAAATTTCTTCAGACGCGCCTGATGTCCAATCTAGTCTGGACCAGTCAGTAGTCAAGTTTGACTGATCAAGTGTTACTGGATGAGATTCTCATCAATGTTTTATCTGGTTTACTTGATCCGGAATATAAAGAGCTTAGGCTCTTTCAGATCTGCCTTTTAATGCTTCGATATGTTCTAATGACTCCTTAGGATTGATGAGACCAGAAGCCAGAAGCCGAATTGGGCTGTTTAGATTTGGTAGAGCTCAGGAGGTTTTGCTGGCACTCTTTTGAATTTTATCAAGTGCTAGAATGGCGCATAACCAGAGGTGAGAAGGTTTGAAAAAGCATTGGAACAGAATCTTCCAAAAATTATTGTTCTTTTGAGTCGTCTTCAATCCTCAAACCAAACGTTTTATACAGAATTTGGCGGCGGAAGGTATTGAGTGACTCTTATGGAGGCGCCAAGCTCTCATCGGTGATGATATTTTTGAGGAGACAATTTGTATTTTGAAGAATTTATGTTTCTGTCTTTAGAATTGAACGCACTGAGGATCAGGGGGGATTCAATCGGTGCCCAGTATCCTCAATAATTGGTTATCAATCCCCGGAAGGTATAACGTGTTTCGAATTACGACAACCAAAATTTTTAAAAGCCGGAATATGATCAGGCAATGTTTGTGTAAACTGTAAATATTACAGATTAATCGGAAAATTTGGCTGACAATTTTCGTGAATTTTTTATTCACAAAAAAAATCCCTCGAAGGTGATGTTAAAGTTGGGCAATGAGTTCCGTTGACGAGATGAAAACCCAGATTAAAAAAAAAAAAGACAAATGACTAGAAATCACTGGAAATTTTTCCCTTGAAATTCCTAAATAAAAATTTCTCGTCCACCTCACGGACAACCAAATACTCCATAAAACCGATATTTCTCCTCGTGAAATCAAATATAATAAACCAGTTAAGATATAAAAATTAATGTCAGAACTGAGTCATTATGCAATAAGTTTTGGGTCACCAGTATTATATGCAGTGAATAAAAAGCCCTGCTATCATGCAGGTAAACTACTAAAACTAATGAAACGAGCATTGAAGCCTTGAGGCAACATAAAAGCATGATCACGCGACACATGCTAGCGAAACTGGCAGGAGGGGGGTGAATGGGGTGCCGGTGAGTGGAGCGAGAGAGGGGAGGAGCTCCAGGAGGACAGAGTCTAATACATTTATTTTTCTCCTCTCGGCACAAACGAGTCGAGTCAAAACAAATTGAACGAGCAAATCCGTAGTGTACTGTAAAATTCCTCACCCTCTCTGCACCTCTCCTCATCCACAAAACGGATACGCGCACTTGAGTCGCATTAAACTGTACACAGTAGCTTCATTCGCGCGCGTACATTAGGCGAAATGCACATGGATGAGGATATCTCGTGCGTGATAAGACTTATGGACGCTAATTTCGAGGCTGAACTCGATGAAAATTCTGGGTTTTCCCCGTGTGGATGGCCCAAAAGGGGGTGAGGACGATACAGAAGAGGTCCAACCAATAAAATTTAGCAATTAGAAGTACCCAACTGCAAGAGAACTACCAAAAGTCTGATAAATCTCCTAAATCACATTCGCAATTTATCTTATTTTATTACTTTTTTCAGAGCGAAATTTTTTTTTTCGCTCGACAAGTAAATAAAATAAATAATGAAGATGATAGTCAATTTGTCAAATATTAATTAGTTCTTCAATGAATTAATTAGCCCTTTATGTTACTCTCAATGCAGTCAAATAATTGAAAGTTCTTTATTAAATCTAGAGAAATTGTCGAAATAATATAATGTAAATAATTAAGTGAAGAGTCAATGAAGTAAATAATTTTCTCAATAATTCAATGGATAAACCACAAAAAGTGGCAGAGGTAAACGACAAAAAAAAAATTCACAAAATTAATTAAATTTCAATGTCCGAGTTTATTACAGAGATACGTGTGTGGTTTTGCGTGACGTTATTTTGACTCTGGGACAAGTTGGTCAGCCGTTTAACTCCCCATTGGCTCCCCTACACTCATACTCGTCCACACTAACCCAGTACATGACTCAGAGGGGACCCAATGCCTCTTGACTCATCGATTTCTCATCATATGTACAACACTCTTCGTTATTCATTTCGATTAAATTTTCTGTAATAATATTTGTATACTAATTTATAAGAGAGTGATACAGCACTTTGAATCATCATTTTAAGGATGGAGCTACATCCAACATCTGGAGTTTGATGATAAAAATTACCCTGACGTACGTCTGGTAGTCGTGCAACGCGAGAAGAGTCAACTGCAGCTGGTAAAAAGGTCTGGGGGTTTCGTTACGATTGAGATAAAGGGAATTAAGATATTGGGGCGCATGGAACTGCGGTATAGATGATATATTTTTACTCTCGTTGGGATTGAAATGTCATTTTTAATCTAAAAATATAATTGATTTTTCCTCCCGACCGAAATCGGTTTTTTTTTCGAAAAAAACCTATAATTCTCTCCGTCAAATATTCTTTTAACAATCAAATGACAGAATTTATTTTTCATTTAGTCACGTTTATAAAATCTGAAGGATTAATTAGCCAACAATGTACAAAAAATAAGTATTGTGTAGAGCTTGTTACGATAGTTTTATATTTTCAGGGAGTCCTGGTCCGGGCAATTCGTCAATAATGACTAGACAATTTTTGTCACATTTGGCCAAAAATTTCTGGGCCTAAGAGATTTTGTTTACATTATTTTTTAATCTCATCTGCAGCATCGGACACATTCACTAGAATCTGATGGTCTCCAGCCTTGGAAACAGTTATTTTTCAATGTTCGCTCAAGCTTGATTCAATCTTGAATGTCGAGGCTCGACCAGTCTTTGTCAATCCTGGATCAAGCCTGATCAAGCCTTGTTTCGATCGTTCATTCCTACCTGGGGAGTTCAGCAGTCAAATTCCATGTATTTTTAAATAACTCTAGTTTAAACTTCTCCCGCAAGTCAATTCAAGAAATTTCAACTTTACACGTAAAATCTGCATTCAATTATTATCCAAAGGATATTTGATGGGAAAAATTATATTTTTTTCTTCGAGTGGGGAATGGAAATGTCAGAAAAATGATCTCAATTATCTGCAAAAATAATATCGCCCACAAGCAATTAAATCCAAGGGAAGAAGATAGAATCTCCCTGGGAATTTGCAGATGCGATGACCCGTACTTTCCGCAATTTGCTTTATTTATCACCAGAGACTAGTGAAAAACCAACCCTCCCGGAATTTTTGCCAATCGCAAATCTACTGAAAAAAAATAAATAGCCCAGAACAACGACTATCCCGGATTAAACGATGAAATTAGTAATTTTCTTGTGGCGTTAAAATCGACGAGAGACGTTCGAAGGACGTTTATTATTTTAACGAACAAACGGGTTGGGTCGGAGTGCGAGGACGGTAGGTACAATATTAATATAAGCGTTAAACGCGCCGTGAGAAATAGTCAGGTGTGGTTTGTTCAGAGGTGTATACGTGATGGGGATGAGAAGGGGACATCGAGGGCGTTGCGATTCAACACCCAAGGCTCTTGTCAACCCGCTATATTTCACATCGCCCGAGCCTTTTCGTGAATTATCACTTCATCGTCTGTGGCTCCTTCCCGGAATTCTATCAATTCTGTCTGCTAACGTTGAAAAACAGTTTTCCAATGGCGGATTTGGAATTTTTCGGCTTCGCGGGGTAAGTTCTCGGACTACGGGGGTCACTGAGTTTGAGAGATTAATTAAAATCGCCAAGGGTAACCAATTATGTGAGAGGAGGAGATTATTTTATCAGGGATCCGTTTTTTAGTCGCAGACTATTAACAAAAAAAAAATTGAAATTTCGAGAGACGTTCATTTGTAATAATTTCAGAATAAAAGATTCTAAATATTCGAACTCCAATTGGAATTGGAATTTTCAGGGTCAAAGCAGAGTATATTCGCTATCAATTTAAAAATCGTGAACGAGACTGTCAGATTGACTTGAATTTTCAATTAAAAAATTGGAAATTGTCAATGACAAAATTCCTTGACAGTGAAAATTTCAAAAAATACACCAGAAGGTTCAGTGAATAAACAAATTTAACATTATAAACATTCAGTACGCTAATTTTATCGTCTTTGTTAGTAATGTCATCCTAAGAATATATTTTTCTCTTCAAGATTTTTTATTCCATCGCCGTTCAATTTTATTTCATATTTCCTCGCAATTGATCCCCAATATCTCTCTGTAATTTACTCTCTAATTCCCCCAGGACTGTTTCTCACCCTCCCTAAAAAATATTTCCCAGTAAATATTTTTCAAGGGTGAGAGAGCGCCTAAAAGAATATACACGAAAAAAATGAGACAGGACAAAGAGCGATAAAGACCAGCCGTCAGACGAAAAGAGACGGAAGTAAAGCAGAGAGGATGAAAATGCTGGATTGGAGTTCTGATTTCATTAGATGCCCCGTGTTATGCGATTAATTAAGTCGCGAAAACTCGAGGAAAAAATATATAAGACACTGAGGGAGAGGGAAAATTAACTCGAGACATTCCGCACGCTTTGTAAAAGGTAAAGGAGGAGTTGTGGGTGGGGAGTGTACATAAAAATCTCTGTAATCAGTCCCTCAAAAAATATAAGATACTAATTTCACCCCCAAACAGCAGTAATTCCTACTTAAACAAAAAAAAAAAAAAAAAAAAGACTGAGAAAAAAATTCTGTAAAATTGTGCTTCCTCAATGAAATAAATCCAAAAATTATGCAATTTCTATTATTACTGCATTTCTCTCATTTTTTGATACTTCAGTTTAAACAATTCTCCCTCTCTCTTTAAATTTCTCACACAAAACCGAAATAATATTTCGTAAACAATAAATTCCTCTGAAGTGTCAATTTTAAACAAATTTTTCCCCTTCTTTTTCGTTCCAATTCAGTCGAAGGTGAAAAAAAAATTACTCCAAAAATGTATGGTACATCGCGAATACCGGTAAATATCAACTGGGGTCTTTGTGAAGTGAAACTATAACCGAATTACCGTCGTCATTTTATGCATCAGACTCGCCATACCCATAACTGAATTCGATGGCTAACCCAATTACGCATCTTTGCCCCCTCACCCCGTACGTACGTATGGGTCTGCACAGTGCTCACTGGTTACATGTTACCGGAGCACGAGTAGGGCAAAATGTACACGACTAGTACGAACTGAGTGTATCAGAATCGGTATCATTGTAATCAAAATGTAGAGGCAAATGGTGAGAGTGCCATCCGCAAAACTCAAATGACACACGACGCCCTACACTCTATCGGTGACTCGATTGTGGCCAGTACTGGACGTATGATGTGAGTGAGAGGAAAGCCCTGGGGGTAGGGAGGGTTCCGGGGGGGGGGGGGGGGAGGGGTTGGCGAGTGGGATATTTCAAGGATAAAAAGTGAGAGAGACATTTGGGAACAAAGTGACCCTGCGCCACTTTATTGCGGCTCCACTCAATCAGAAGTCATAATACATTTAACTGGAGATCTAATGAAGTTCTTGATGAAAGCCTGTCCACCCTGGGAATGGGCGCAGTGGTGCTCTCATGGCGATATAGGCAAGACATCACTTCGCAACGAGAATTAATTGAATGTTTCATTTTTTTTCATTTGGAATTCTTTTTTTTTTCACGAACACTCAATACACCGGGAGGAATTTTTTCTCCGGAGAGAAAACCTAACCCAGTAGTACAGTAAAATTCAATATTGTTAACAACAATTGTGCACGCGTCTAGAAAATTTGTGGTGGAATAAACAAATTTTACTGAGACGTTGGGGGAAATTTTACTGTTTGGTTGGATTATTTTTACAGTATCCCCGATAGCTTTTAGTCAGTCGGCAAATTTTAGTGTGGCGGTACGGTTATTTTTTCTTTGCCGTGAAAAATACTGTCTGATTATTACAATGGAATGGCAATTTCTACTGGATTTTTCCCTCCGTGTATATTCAAATTTTTCTGCTCATTTGTTGTTGTGAAAAAAGTATTTGACGACAGAATAAAATCGGTATTTCTGACAGATCAAGAAACTACTGATATCGCTGAATTTTTTGTTCCGTAATTTATTTATGTAAAGAATTATTTAATTGATTTAGATCCACTTTACCCAGCAAAACACTAGTAAGAAATAACAATATAAAAAACATTTTACTCAGACAACAAAACAAATTGAATAACAAATATTTCCATCAGCACGGAAACCGACAGCACCAAAATCATTAAAAAATGCGGAATTCTATTAATGCTAATGGAATAAATTATCTAAAATTTATCATTCGAACTATAGCCAATGAAATAAAAAAAATTTCGCTACGAAATGGTGTCTTTTTCGCGCATTAATAAAATTCCTGTTAAAAAGAAAAAAACACAAAAAAAATAGAAAAAATTGAACTTTGATGTAGACTTGAAGACCTTGAACCTCCCCCAGTGAATTTCCACCTCAAATTATTCATTCACAAAGACAAATACTCATTCACCAGTCATTACCAACGACAGCTAAACCCCTCTCTTTTCCATTTTCCCTGAAAAGCTGTTCTTTTCCAGTCTGAGTGTGTACATCAAGAGTTGCCTCCCCATGTCCATCCTTTTAACCAAGGGAAATGGTAACAGTTCCCCCGTCAAATGACTGGACTAATACTAACAGACTCATCTGTACCACGTACATAACCACGAGAGCCCACTGCGTCTTCTCGTCATCTCTAAAACTCCAAAGTGTAATGCCACAATCCCTTTGATGGGGTTTCTGTAAATGGAAGCCAAGGGGATGGGGTTGGTTGAGAGGGCCTTGAGTCCACATAGACACAGGGAAAGCCAAGTAGATGTCTTTGAAAAATGCTATGAAAAAAAAAAAACGGGGCATTTTTAATTTCCGCGGATTACCCCCCTTTTTTTTTATTCTTTTGTCCATCTCCGGGGAGGAAACGGGGTATTTCGATGTTTGAGGGGATCTTAAGATTCAAATACCCGGCGTAATGCCTTTTCATGAGCGACCATTTGGTCATCTCCACGAAATAACAATGAAAAAATGAATTAATCAGTGTAAAAGAGAATGGATTGAAGATTTTAATCAACAATTGTCTGACGATAAATACATACAGACTCAAATAATCCTTGATCTTTTGTGCATTCATTTTAACTACATTTTTTGCTCATAAAAGTGTGATTATTATAGTAATTATTTGTTTAATCCTCTCAACAAAAATTGTTTGTCAATATTTGGCGTTTCACAAAAAAAAAACAAACAATTTTTAACAATTAGCAATCCGTAATTAAACAAACGATTATTAAATAATTTCCTTCAATTCATAAAAACACGAAAATTCGTCAATTCCGGATAACTATTGAATAATAAATTCAATAGAACTCCATAAATTAAATAATGAGAGTCTGCAATGAATAATCCCCTCCTCCAAATTCAATACCGAAAAAACAAAAGTCACTATTAAAAAATATTTTCCTCTCTCGCATGATAAATATCCCGTCTTAAACCCTTTTACCCTCACCCCGTAGGACTCCGAAGACATTAAGAGCTCCTAGATTTATTTATAACTACATTTACACGCATACCACTGGAACAATCCCCTGTACAACCAGAATTATTGCGTTTATTTCATACATAAGTGGAGTGTTCCTTGACTTCCTACGTCTTGGGGAGTCTTTCATCTCCCACGAGAACTCTACAGCCCTCTCCTCTCCTTCCCCATCCCCCACCCCCGCCCCCACCCTCCTCCCCGCCGCACCAGTCCCTACGCAACTTCCCAAAATTCCCTCGAAATTTTTATCCCACTAGCAAATTAATTCAGTAACAGTTTCTGCGTCTTTGGCATTCCCAAGACCTTAAAATATCTCCCGGTAACAAGTTTCTCTAACCCGACTACTGTTATAATACGTAATCCCAGTATGAAAGTTTTCTTGGATGGTAAAAGCGTAAGGCAAGGCCGCAGGGATGTTGATGTTGATATACATCGCCCGGTTAAATGAACGTCTTCTCCCTTCCTCAATTTTCCTTTTCTCTCTCTCTTTCACTTTGCTTGTTGTAGCGCCCCCCCCCCCCCCGGGCCTCCTTCTCTGTTGTCTCTGTACCTATACAAGTGCCTTATAAGCGTAGCAAGAGACCCCGTGCCCATATACACGAGAATTATTTGGGCCCTCCTGCATCTCCCACGGGGGAATCTAATTTGAATAACGCGGAGATACGTGATATCTTTCCTCATTCCGTGTCTTTGTAACTTTCACTGAAACACTCGTCTACATTTCAATCAAATTGGCCTGTAATATTTTAACAATTGGATTTTTTTTTATCAATATTTTGTAAAGATATTTTCTCTGAAATGGGGAGAACAAGATTTTTTAAGGTTTCGAGTGGTGATTGTCAGAATTTAAGTGAACAATATTGATATATCCTCAAATCGAAACCAAAATTTGAGACTCTAAAAACGTCAATTATCATTTGATCCTTTTGATGTGACATTTCACAGCGGAGGGTTGAAATTAAATTTTTTTACTTGAAAAATCATAAATTTCAAATGTATCCCAGGCTTGATCAGGCTTGATCCAGGGTTGACAAAGACTGGTCGAGCCTCGACATCCAAGATTGAATCAAGCTTGAACGGACACTGAAACATAACTGTTTCCAAGGCTGGGGACCCCAACCTTGGTCGAGCCTTGAGGATCACGCCTCGATCCAATTTTGGGTTTAATGATTGTATCAGGGTTGTAATCCAAATCTCGTCGCAGGATGTGTGTAAATCCTGATTCTTGCTGGACGAACAAAATAAAGATTTACTCAGTTATTGAATAAAAAAAAGCAATTGAAACAGAAATTTGTTGTAAGAATTTTGAACTATTTAGGTTCAACTTAAATCGCAAATAAAGAGACAATGGATTCTTCGTAATTCCACGTTTCTA
>JAPYZM010003883.1:0-10336 GCA_030522845.1 Psyttalia concolor
TCGTGATATAAACCTCCCACTCGCCAAAAACCACTTTTTTCACGAGTTACGAACATAATTTTTCAACACACTCTGTCCGAAAAGTAACTTTTCAGTCACTCGACGCGAAACGGAGATGTGGGGTTTGCAGCATGAGCCGTAGGTGAGTGATGTAACCACACACGTTGAGGACGAAATTTCCCAAGTCCTGAACATAATTTTATGTCACGAGGCCTGAAACCGGCTAAATTAGGCACAAGGCGCAAAGCGCCGAGTGCGTAATCAGCTGGCTTCAGGCAGGAGTGGCATAAAGTTACTTTTCCGACACAGCGTGATGAAATAGTATATTTCGTAACAAGTGAACATAGTATATTATGTAACATGTGTGACAACCTCCTAAATCAGACTTTAGCTGTAGGTTGGTAAGTTTGAATACACAGGTCATGCATGAATAGAAAATTTCCCCAAAAATTGGGAACAATTGAAAGGAAAAAAATGTAGTTCTCAAATTTTCCCAACTTTTCACTAGATTTTTCGGGTTCCCCCTCTGATAATCGGGATGATAACCTCCTCAATTTCACTTAAGTTCTAGACTCGCACGTCTTATCGCACTCGTTTGGGCTCGAGGCATGAGGGGCCATGGATGGAGAAAAAAAAGTCGACAAAAATTAAGGACTCAGAGGGAAAAACCTGGGACCAAATGTCATTCGACCACTTTTTAGGTTTAATTTCATCGAAAAAATTAGACTTACAGATTTATTTTTATGAGGATTTTCTGTAACTGGATTTTAGCCAATCACAGTGTAATATTCAAGGTTACTCGGCTGTCTTTTGTCAAAATTTGTTTTCGGAAATTTCACACCAGCAAATTGCATTTTTTTCGGGAAATTGCTTCCGATAATTGCATTGTAGCTCTTCTCTTGTTTCTAACCAACGGAATTCCTAGAATTCTTCCTCCTCTCGGCTCAGTTGTGCCTACGAATATTGTGCTCTGTTTCGCCAAAATCCAGTCCCGGAAAATTCTCCGCCGAATATCCCTCGACCATCAAAATTAATTCCACTATTTCCCTCAAGCTTCCCTACAAACGAATGAACGAGTCAAGCTCTGCGGGGAAACTTGAGGGAAATATTCCGCTAATGTTTATGGTTTCGGGATAGTATACTAAATCGAGACCATAAAGCTGTATAACCCCGTTAGTTATAGCCGTGATCGGTATAACTAACAATTTCGGTAGAAATTTTCGCTCAGTATGAGAATTACAAAATTCATAAATTTCAAAATTTTGTTTTCAAAACTTGACAATGAATCCCCAACAATAGATTTTCCCGAAATCTACACCAAAGTACTGAACCCTAAACTATTGGAAATTATGGGCTCAGAGAAATGAAGAATAACTTTTAACGCCAAACACGATCATTGAGTTTGGGGTGAGAATTTATTTTATTGATCCTCTCTTCACGCTTTTTGGGCAACGACTGACCTACGGCAAAAGGGACCCTACGTAACATGTCTTTCATTGCCAGGGTATATGGTGACACTGACTGCTACCTAGAGGCCACAAAAGCATACCTCCCCGATACTAAAAAATGTATACATTTTATGTAGGCCTCAAATCTTGCAAGATTTATCAGGAAAAAAATTATTCAATCGCACAGGGAAATTCAACATCTTCAACAAAACTTAACACACGTCCAGATAATGTTTAGTGAGTAGTAATCAAATTTAGGGGAGCCGTCGATAATTTTTCACGGAAAAGTCAATAACTTTTATGAGACAGGCAAAATAGTATATTTCGTAACAAGTGAAAAAAAATGATTTTGGCGAGTGGGTGGTTTATATCACGAGCCGAAGGCGAATAATCCCGCGAGTCAAAAATCACTTTTTTCACGAGTTGCGAACTAGTATATTACGTCAGAAGTGAAAAAAAAAACACTTTTTTCACGAGTTACGAACAGAATTTTTCATCTCAGGTGTCGAAAAAGTATTTTTCCGACACAGCGCGATGACAAAAATTATGCCCACGTTCAGATAACCTTCATTAAATAGTCGACAAATTGATGAGGGGTCGGGTGATTTTTGTTGAATGCCTGGGTAACATTTACTGAGCAGTCAATAAATTTGACTGAGCGGTAATTCTCCCCGAGTGAACAAAACACGATTACCAAACAAAACGATAATATCTATACCGATTTTCCTCTCCGGGCATGAATTTTTCGGTGTTAAAGGTGGACTTCCCCTGCCCAATATGCAATAAATATATTCCATTATCAAAATTGTTTGAAAACTAATATAATAAAGAGAAAGCGTGTTCATTCCAACCCTTCTCAACCGAGGCAGCAGCCAAAAATGTGTATTCACTGAAACGATACAAAATGAATAAACAAGCTCTTCTCTGAATAATTCAGTTGAGAGGTCACCTCACGCATCCCCAAATTTCAATATTCGTGTGACAATCGACGGATCGTTGTGCGGCCAAACCCTCGTCACGTTTCCCAAGTACAAGTGAAAAACATTTTTACGATGATTTCGTGCAGCCGAGAATAGCGTGTTGTCATTGCTAGAATTTGGGGTAAAAAGTCACGGCAATTTGTGAGACAGCATTCTTTAACATTTTGTGTCATCGATTGACCACATATTGGCCGCCCAGAGTGTCCTAGTTTTAGGTTTTCTTTCCCATAACCATCAGCTCTCGTTGGCACGGACACAATTGAGTAGTAAAATATCTGTTGGCCGTAGGTTGTTTAATCTGCTACCACAAATTATATTTCACGCCTCTTCCTTCGGAGATCTCAGTGACTATGTAGAGCGGTTGCGAGGAGAACGGCGTCGATGAGAGTGGTGGCAAGGCGAACGGCTTTCCCGAGAGTGGCTGTGACGAGAACGACTACGACGAGCACGGCTTCTGCGAGACCTGTGGCTGAGACTGCCACTGTAACGGGATCGAGAACGCCTACAAGACAACTCTCTAGACTCCGAACGGGAATCATACCTCCCTGTGGACAGGAAAGAAGGCTAGAAATCATAATCCCCTCTCCTAGTAGAGGAGTTCAGAAATTCATCGTGTCGTCGGTGGGACCGACAGACAACGTGTTTTGGCTAGCAGAGCCTATTACAGATTGGTTCGTGTCGCCGGTGGGACCGACAGACACCCACAGGGAGAACGACCGTTGAGGTGAAGCCCGTCCACCATTCGGTGTAACTAAAACAGATTGGAGGTTAAATTTCATACTTACTTCTGAGTGGGCGTCTGTCTCTTTCTAAAGCTGACAAATGCTCCATCAGTTCCTTGAACTGCTCCTCCTGTATTCTGCTACAACAGTTTGAACTAACAATTCGATTCAACTCGATATTTGATCACTGACTTTCCACAATGTGACGATATCGGCAGAACGAAAAAGAATAAGGGCTCACATGGGCTGGCCCAGGGAGTCGAGCCATTCTAGAGAGAGGAAATCCCTACTTTAAAGGTTGTGGCGACATCGGTAAACCGATGGGGTACTACATATGGTTCAGTCAGCATAACTTTTAACATCAAACGAAGGAGTGGGGGTAACGCGATCATACGCAAAATGGAAGTGGTAGGGGTTCATGTTAAAACTTACGCTGACTTCAGTATAGTCACTGAGATCTCCTCGGAAGAGGCGCTTCATATAATTACGATTGAACTTCCTTACAGGTAAGTCGTTTAATCGTTCAATTAAAACGACTTGAAGACGCTCATTTTGTGGAGAAAGATTGCTTGACAAATAGGACTCATGGGATACCTTGACCATTAGTTCTCGAGATTGTGAGCTAGAGGGAAGAGAGTGCGGTAGTTCAAGAAAGACATTAGAGTATCAGAAAAAGTCTCACGCGCCCGGCGAAAGATCACGTAATTCCCTGGCAAATTTAAAGACACGGAGTTCGCAAAGATTCTTGGAATTCACGTAGCTCATCATTTTTCCATTGAAAAACTTTTGAGAAACTTTTTTAGCCTCCTAAAATCTTTATCTCTTCGGCGCAAGAGGGAGAAAATTGCACCAGTACGTCGGGAAAAAAATTAACTTGAATACAGTAAAGTATAAATAACTGAGTAAATTGAGTATTTTATGCTCAAATGATGGCTATTTTCATTCCCAAATCATTTTATTTATGCGGAGGGGCCGTCCGAATTTATTCTTAAATTATTTCTAAAATTAAAGTGGGCATTTTTTCTGTCCAATTTCAATCATTCAAAATTTGGAGCAATTTCTTCAGAACTAAGTACATTCATGTATATGTTTGTCTTTTGCTGCACTTAAACTACTAAATACAAAGTATCAACCAATTAATTATTAACAAATTGTTCCGTCCACTTCCAACTATCGTTCCCTCAGTCTCGAGAATGGAAAGGCTTAGATTTTAGTACCGGATTGAAATTAGAACAATTTCTGATCTTGTTCCATATTCAATAGCGCTATTAATTGATTAATTAATCAATTGTTCCCCCATTGTACTAAAAAAAATTCTATTGCTTTCATCGGAAATGGAACGTATGTATTTTTTTTAATCCAACGGAGTTCTTAAAAATGATAAAAAGTGTATACTGACAAATATAATCCGAGCAAGTGAAGATCGATCTCCATCATTCACCAGTAGAAAGTTAATTAAATCCAATCGATTGGCATAATGAAGCCAAAAAAAGGTCGCTTCGATCTGTCAATGATTCCCCGCTCCTGTGACACCAGAAGAGTTCCCCACAATAGCTGTAATTACACTCAAAATTCAATCTACAAAACATAATATCAGTTTCAATCAATCAATACTGAGTACTGAAAATTTAATTACCACTCTCTCGATATCACTATAAACTTTTGTTTCCTTTCATCCAATAATTGAAATTGTTAAAGCATTCTGGATTATTTCTCGCGTGTCGCTACACTCTCCCGCTCATCCGGCGTTGATTTTCAATCAACATTGATGAATATCAAAGGACGGTAGTTACGATAAAAACTAATTTAATAGGTTTTCCTTTCACTGTTCAGTTCTATGAATTTCCCGGGGTTATTTTCCCGGGCAGCATGGGAAAGCGGTTAAAATGCATCACGACAAATGAATTGGAGTGATGTTGAGGAGAAGTACATATTTACATTCCCAGACTGATGAAAAATGAAGAGAGGAGATTTGTTCAGCAGTGCAAGCACTTTGTGAAAATACAACTGAAATATTTTGTGAGAGATAAACTGCACAATTCGCGGGATGAGCTCCAAGTGCTCCGAATGCGACGTGTAATTCTGAATGGTTAATGGATAAATCGATATCGCGTATGCATTTTTCAGTGAAATCGTCGGGGTCTGAGCATCTGAGTTTCTAGGGCTTCTGCTAATTGCAGTGATTAATCTGAGATGGAGGAGGTGCTCGGCGGATTGAATGCAAATGGGTGAAATTAGTACAAAAATTTGATGCCTCTACTTCGGTTATTTTTTTCATGCATTTTCAGTCATTAAAAAGTGGTTACATTAGACAAAGCCTGCTTTCGAGTATGAAATTTGAGAGTTAGAGTTAGAGTTCATATATTTAACCAATTAATTAATATTTACATTCTAAAATACCAAGGTATGGGGTGATCCAGTCATCCATCATACAAATAATCATTTTGCAAGTAAAAGTCCAGTAGAGGTAAACAGAGTTATCTGTACATAGGCTGGTTAAGGCTTGATATCAAAATCTTGTAGACTAGACGACGAAAATTGAAGAGAAGAAAATAACTGTAGGCTTAAAAAAAATAAAGTGGCATGAACAAAATTGGGGGTAGAGCGAAACAACAGTATATTATATTTCAGCACATGTGGAGCAATTTCGTTTTTAACACGTGTGGGATTTCAATCAAGAGCCGTAGGCGAGTGATGCAACCACACACGTTGAGAACGAAATTTTCTAACAAGTCCTGAATCAAATTTTATGCCAGGAGCCCTGAAAATCGGCTAAATTAGGCATGAGGTGCGAAGCGCCGGGTGGGCAATTAACCGATTTCAGGCGAGAGTGGCATAAAATAGATTGTAACTGCAAAACAAAATTATTCGTCGGTGTCCGACAAAAGTGTTCATCAGAATTTTATCTATTGCCACCAATGGCTGGGATGCACCGGATGTCATGTGGTACAACAGCTGATGGCAGTATTGTCCGTACTTCACTACAGGTTTACATATTCTTCAATTCGCCTACAAAATACGAGATCATTTTTTGCTTTCGATGAAACGCAATTTTCACTTTTGAATCTTTAATCATAACGGAAATGCTTCAAATTGTGAGTTTATCGTGAGAGGATGGAGCAAATTTTAATTTTAGAAAATTACATTTAAAAGAGTCAAAAAATGACCATAAAGAATTTTTATAAACTTTTCTAACGATTTTTCCAGTTTTCAAAAAAGTGAAACTTTCGCGCTACTTTAAGTCAATCGAATTAGGTAGAAATACCTCTCGTTATTAAAAGCAAACACACAAGATAATTGAAGAACGAGGTGTTGATATCACTTAAATATCAAATGGTGCGTTTTCTTGACTGAAATTACGATAGGGAAAATACTGTTTCAAATACCCCTCGGGCATCAAAATGCGCCGGATATTTCCCTTGCTCTTCTATGCAAACAAACGATTGTGTCAACTTTTGCAGGAAAATTCCTCACGTAAACGCTCAGTATTTTTAAACCTGCAAACGTGACATTTCTCGTTTGTTTGCTCTTGAAGCATTAATTGATAAATTCTTACGTAAAATTGGAACTCTGTAGAGAATATAACATTGATCCATGAAATGCTCTCGACAATCCCTTTCTTCACGAATAGTTTGTTTGATTACCATATCCTATACCTTAGAGATATTCAGCTGAATGAAGTATCTGTACCAAAAGTTTGCCTCTGACAATCATATTCTGATTAGCCAAAGAATTTTTGTCTATTTTTATATAATGAGCCTCCTTTTACTCCATCGGACTTTATAATTTGTCCATATTATAAACTTGAAGCTCTTTCTTTCTGAGCATTTCAATGTACAATATTAAATAGAGAAAAAGAAAATTACCTTTTCTTTGAATAATAAAAAAACATAAAAAATTAGTTGCAGAAAAAATCATCCCGTTTCATTAAAAGTTCAATTAGTTATTGAGATTTTCACAAAAACTGTAAGTTTCTATTCAATCTCTAGTCACTTCAAAGTTCAATTCTATTCAGTTAATTTTTTCTTTCAACATGCGTTTTTAGTTCTTATAAAGTAATGCGGTGAGTCAATATGAATTATGGAAAAACCAATGACTGCAATAACCGTACTATCGACCATTGCGTGAGTGCTCCGTCATTCTTCGTCTATAATGCACTCGACTTCATCAAACCCCTCGACTCGAGTGAGCAGCCGAATCCATTTTTCATCACGCCTCGTTCTCGTGAAATTTGAATTTAATAGGGTGAGTGAGTGGCAAATATTCTCACATGGTAAACTCCCTGCAGAATCGAATTTATTCATTACACTCCTCCAGCTTGATTTTTTCGTCTCTTGCTTCTATTGAATATTCTCACTTCTCCTTTAGTATTTTTGTTAACCCGAATAGGAATTGCCGGAGGTCAGCAACCGGCCGACTGCCGACCGAGAGTTGCCATGCCAAGTGTCGGGGGCCAACGCTCGCCGATGTATTGGCCAGTTGTCGGTGTGCCAAAATTCGGCTGCCGTCACTTGGCCGATATTCGACCGAACATCGGATAGCCAATTCTCGGTACATAAAATAATCCGTGGATTTTTCGATCCTGTGTACCATATTTTGTAATTAAATTTTGAAAAAAGTTTGATGAGCAATCAGAGAGCGTCCATTCATGTCACTAGGTGGCGTGTGATTTACACAAAAATTGATCTGTATAGTGGAGTACCTTATTTTTTTTATTCGGCTGTTTGTTTTGCTATTCAATTATGGCTTCGTCGTATGTGCGATTGAAAAAATGGCGAGAAGCCCATCGGAAGAAAGATGAGTTAGAAGCAGGAACCACTAACAGTGACAGATGACCAAAAAGTTAAAACCATAACGTTACGTGTGAAAGTGAGGTTATAACGGAACTTTTAGAGGCCACTACAGATGTTTAAAGGCAATCGAATGACTCCATCAGCGTGGATACCATTGATTTTGTGAAATGCTTCCAGTATTTCGTGGAAGACAGCCTTTATTCTAGGAGTGAGACTCGCACCAGTCTCGATGGAGTGAGTCCATCAACAAACTTGGACGGCCCTGAGGATCAATCTACTACTGAAAATTGTACTCATACATTCGACGTAAGGAAAGAATTACATGGGCCTTAGAGCATCAAACTACCCTCACTCAGAAATGTTCTTCTAATATGCTGTTGTTGTGGAGGAAAGCAGGTTATACATCGGTGCCTAAATGTGCTCAAACATTATTAGGAAAGAAGCATCGTCGAGTTTTACAAGAAATGCCTGGATCTAAACATAATAAGATCTTCATGGGTGAATATATGTATCTGGGTAATAAACAGAGACTCGAAAAGACTATTGTTCCAGACGTTTATACAGAGGAGACAATATCTATTTTCACTCACATAGATGGGATGCAAGTTTACAATAATTCATGTTTGGAACTTTGGCCCATTGCTATAAAGGTTTATCATAATAATTACATCACTAAACGATTTGCTGCAGCTATTTATTGTGGCAAAGCTAAACCGTTCTTTACTCTAGCATCATCTTCATGATTTTGTGCAAGAAGTCAACGAATTGATTGAGAATGGAGTAGAGCTAAACAATAAACGCTATTCCTTTGAACTCCTGGCTATTATTGCTGATTCTCCCGCGAGGGCGTTTCTGAAATGTTGCAGATTACCAGGTTCCTATTTTGCTTGCGAAAGATGCGAAATCGAGGAAGAGATTATTCTCAAAAAGCGAGTAGATGAAGATATTCACTGTGTTAAACGCTCAAAACTATCATTGGAATCAAAATCACAGCCAGAGCATCGCAGTGACAATGAACCTTCTCCATTAATTGACATAACGAATTTCGATGTTGCGTCAGATGTTGTTTTAGAAATAATGCACTTATTTTATTGCGGAGGGATGAAATGGTTGGCCCAGAAGTAAAATTTTATTTCCATATTTAAAATAATTTTTTCATTATTATTTCCGTTCACATCACTGGCCACTGAATTCAAATATTCTATTTATGAGTAATGTATATTCGATTCTTGGAGGAAGTGTAGATATTTTTTATATTTTTTATATTTTGCTATCGGCAATGAAGACGTAATATTTTTGGGCTATTTAAAAAGGGTGGCAAAATACTCGGACATTGGTGTTTACTTTTAATCCATTTTTTTAGAGTGAAGAAAGTTTTGTAAATGGCATGTTATGAAACCTGATATTTCGTAAATTTCAATATTATTAATTCTCTCCTCTAATTCTATTTCACGTTGTGACGTGCAGATGCAGTCTCTGAGAAATTTAGGAACGAATGGTATGAAAAGGAATTTCGATGTCGCCTCTCGAGATGGTTTTCCGAAGTCGGTGATCGTCGTAGAGGTCGAAAACAACAAAAAAGGAGGTCACGATCAACATAAACAACCCAAAATCTACAAGAGTATCTCCAAATGAAGTATATGTTTAAGAAATCATATCTAAAACAAAAGGGTAGTATAGACGCATTGGGTAATTTTCACTGATTCTGTCATAGGAATAGGCATTCAAGAATAGGCGTTATCTTCTTCTTGTTCAGAAAAATGAAACTATCTGCATAATTGTCCACAATATATATTAATATTTGTGAACATACTTTGAAGTATATTCTTGTTAATAAACTTCGCTATAAAAAAAAAATACATTTACTATGATTCTTTCCCAGAAACGGAATTACGGCACTGTTGAATGACCGATACTGGCCCAGTGACGAATAAAACTCCGGTTCAATGTGGACGAATGTGGCTTTATAATCCGAGCCGAAGGCGAGAATCATAATCCCATGGTCAGATAATACTTTTATCACCGAGTGACGTATTAGTATAGTTCGTAACAAGTGAAAAAAAAATTTTTTTTCACAGTTACCAACAATATTTTTTGCAATACCTGCCCAAAAAGTTGACTTTTCGGTACCGGTTTTCGTGCGTAAAGTGAAACTCGTGCGTAAAGGGTAAATGTTAAGAAAGACCCCCCCCCCCCAAATAAATTCACATTATTCGGCTAGAATTTTTGTGATATTACTCCAAACCTAATTTTTCCTGTTTACATCTACTCAAGAGTGCCGTGGTATTATAGTCAACGGTGTTTGTTTTGATAGGAAGGAGTACCTACTAGAAAAAACAGAACACCCGAATATTTCAAGTGTTATTGCCACCTCAGTATTAAGTAAGCAGTGT
>JAPYZM010003884.1:0-10333 GCA_030522845.1 Psyttalia concolor
AATCTCATCCAGTAACACTTGATCAGTCAAACTTGACTACTGACTGGTCCAGACTTGATCCGACATCAGGCGCGTCTGAAGAAATTTCCACTCGGGTTATTCTTCAATCAAAGAATTTGATTCTTTACTGACCGAAGGGTCAAAGGCGTTGAATGGGCTGACTTTTGAGAGGATTGGAGTATTAATTATGTACCATCCATCTTTGTGTCGTCCATTGTCTGTATCTGTATCAACATGTGTTGTCCTTGGGGGCCAGGTACACCGCCACGTCCACGTCGTTGGCCCTGGATAGCGCAAAGAGCGGTGGGGTGGCTATTTAACTGTACATTTAAATCTTCGAACACGAGGACACACGAATAGTAAACATCAACACGTTCGGCCGGTTTCGGGAGAGATTCCTACCTGGAATCGGGGACCCGAAGCTGGTGTGAATCTACTAAATAATTACCAAAATTTCTTGTAAATTTTATATGGAAAATAAACCCGGATCCCATCCTACTCATTCGCTTCTTTGAGGTAACCTACCTGTTGTACACTAGTATCCACAGAAAATTTGAGAATTGTCTCTTTTCCTGTACAAACGTATGATTAAGTCGATGAAGTAGTTTTGTAGCAATAAATTTACAATTGTGGGAGGAGATCCAATGCTCACATTTGTTATAGAAATAGGGAGGCCGTTTCACCTTAAAATATGGTCCAGAGTTTTCCTAACGGCCCAAATATATTCAATATCATATGATTTTCTGCGACATTACCCTAGAACATCTGATTATAAATTATTATTTAGCTGCGTGATCAAAAAAAATAGGACTAAAGGTTAATTTACAGGAAAAAAGGAGGTAAAAAAGAGATAATTTAATATATAATATAATTTTATTACAAGTTCAAAACATTTTGTCAGCAATTGTAAGAAATGTTATTTATTATATCTTACGCACGATTCGAGCCATTACATAATTAATTATTATTGTTGACTTAATTTCATTAATCATTAGTTAATTTTACGTAATTAAAAATTATGCACTCGTTGTTATTTTCATCTGTCATTATAATTAAATTTACATATCAACAAAATTAATAAACCATGTATTACTCCATTACTCCTATCATTTTTACACAATATATTCTGACGCATAATTGGCAGAAAGAAAACAAGAAAAAATCGATTACACATCATTCATTCTCGGAGGTTGGTGTTAATGGGTAGGGGGACTGGGGCTGATCAACTTCACCGCGAAAATTGAAAAGTAACGTAATTAACGACGATTATTGAATCCACTCTGCCGCCAGCAGGTTTTCACTGCTACCGAATTAATTACCAAGTTTTAGATTGAATAAAAAAAAATAAACCGAACATTTTTTTAGCCTCTGAAAAGATTTTTCATTCAATTAAAGTTTAAAATAGAAGAAAAAGGAAAAAAGGACGTGCGCAGTCGGTCTCACTCCGGAGTGACAGAATAGAGAAAAAAATGATTGGAAATAATAAATGACCATTGGTAATAAATGGAGGAATAATATTTTATGCATTTTTTCAACCATTTCTTAAGCCGGTCGAGGACAATTTTCAATTTTTCGGAAAAACGCCGAATGGAAGTATACATATTAAGAATTATTGGAGTGTTACGAAAATATTTTTCAATGACACGATATATTCCATTTTTTGTCGAAAATATGTTGAATAAATTTACGTGCGTAGAATTGATATATCTTCCGTATATATACCGTTTCCATATGGGGATGAACTTCTGTGTGGATCGAGTAATAGTATATTCCGTACTAAGAGCAAAAAAGTGGGTTTCGGCGAGTGGGAGAGTGATATCAGTAGCTGAAGGCGAGTGATGTAATCTCACGAGGCAGAAAACATTTTTTGCGCGCGTTACCAACCAAATTTTTCATCTCAATATGTCGGAAAAGTAACTTTTCTGTAAAATGGTCACATCTTCAATAACTCACACGTTATTTTTTTTCTGGCTTTTGACTTTTTAATGTCGTACAATAAAATATCGGTGATACACTTGCGGAATTAGCACTTTTCTGCAATGCTTTGATATTGCATACTTCCCAACGCCGAAAACTTGAAAATTACTACAAAAAAATATTATTCCTGGGCTGTTGCTATAAGTTTTGTTACTCGTGCAGTTGGCCAGTGGAAAGTTTACGGCAATACGTCGGAGAAATTCGATTTCAATGTAGATGTTTTAAAAATACTGTTGGTCTGTTAATGACAATTGCTACTTCTATAGAGATTTTTTTGGGGAAATAATTTGTGTATATAACTGCAGTTTATGTGATAGCTCATTCAAAAGTATTTGTAGAAAAAAAATGATCCTACATATGGAAATCCAATTGATAGATAAGTTCGTTTGATAGTTTTTGTGCACGGTCACCCAAAATAGAATATTTGACTCGTGGGATAATATCACTCGCCTTCGGCTCGTGATATAAACCTCCCTCTCGCCAAAAATCATTTTTTTCACTTGTTACGAACAAAATTTTTCATCTCAATGTGTCGGAAAAGTAACTTTTCAGTCACTCTGCGCTTCGCGTCAAGTGACGGAAAAGTGCTTTTCCGGCACATTGAGATGAAAAATATTGTTCGTAACAAGTGGAAAAAAATGGTTTTTGGCGAGTGGGAGGTTTATATCACGAGCCGAAGGCGAGTGATATAATCCCACGAGTCAAAAACCATTTTTTTCCACTTGTTACGAAATATACTATTTCACCTCAATGTGTCGAAAAAGTACTTTTCAGTCACTAAACGCGAAACGGAGAGTGACTGAAAAGTTACTTTCCCGACAAAACGTGATGAAATAGTATATTTCGTAACAAGTGAAAAAAAATGGTTTTTGGCGAGTGGGAGGTTTATAATCCCACGAGTCAAAAACCACTTTTTTCACGTGTTTCGAACAATATTTTTCATCTCGTTGTGTCGGAAAAGTACTTTTCAGATACTAAACGCGAAGGGGAGAGTGACTGAAAAGTTACTTTTCCGACAAAACGTGATGAAAATGTATTTATAGTATTTATAGTATTTATAATTATCCGAGACCTTTCACTATTCAATTGAACTTTAAAATTGCAGAAAAAGCAAAAAAAAGGGCGTGGACAGTTGACCCAAACTGGAGTAACATAATGAAGAAAAGTGGTCTCTACAACGACAAAAAATGTCTAAAACAACGGATAACCATTGTCAGACAGCTAACAAACTTCGATAACGAGGAGAGGCGTAAAAGGGGAAAAGAGAAAAAAAAAGTATATACAGACCACGAAAAAAGAACGACACGCACACGAGCCAGCGAGCCGGGTGGCAAGGGGTGAGGTAATATCAGGTTCGAAAAAGAGATGGCACGAGACAGTCAGAATGGCAGATAGACACGAATACACGCGTATCGACCTTTGGGACATTTTTTGTGATGTTGTAACGCGTGAGAACACGTGTGAGTCTCGGAGGAATACACAGGAAATAGGTGAGGGGGAGAAAAATGTGACAGAGATTCACAAACAAAAATAGGATCCATCATTGGTGATGGAAAAAGGTTGGGGGAGCGGGAGAGGAGGGAAATATGTTACATTTAACATTGTTGATGAAGCTTTAATTTCTTGTCCTTCTTTCTTAGACACGTGAATCATAAACTATATCATTAAATCATGTGAACTTTTTACATCCTTCGAAAAATGCTTCACGGAAAAAAATATACTTAAGAAATGAATCTGATATTTCGTTACCTCGAAATCGCCGTGACTAGTTGCAAGATAAATAATTCTTAAATCGTAGGCAAATCTAATTTCTGATCTCCGTGCAAGATTTCTGCATGTCAGACATTAGATCTGCTGGCAATTTGATCATTATTTCATGCGTAAACAATTACAACAGTTTCTAAGCAGGAAATGGTTACACCTGGCTTTAAATCAAGTATATTTTGTACCTTTATCTAGGATACAAAAATACTGGAATTCCGCATATTTTGTACTTAAGTTGTTTATTTCAGAGATAACTTTTTGTATCAACTCGGCTTATTCCAGTTTCGTTTTAATTTTTTTTTTTAAACCTATCGCATTTTTATTCCATGGTATAAAAACTTAAATAAAACTAAAAATCGCAATATGTGCAAGGTCTGTACGTACCCATCTCATGTAAAAAATAGTACGTTTTTTTTGAAGAGAAAGAGCGGGGAGGCAAGAGAATTAGAAAAATTCGAAAAATTGTCAATTGGGCCCCTCGAGGGGATCCCTTTCATGGAAAGGGTACATTATCTCCGTACACACTCCGAACGCGATTTTTATGGTTAATTTAAAAATTTTTCAAGATGGAAACATATTGCTCGTTGATTTTACAACTGGAAAATAGGACATTTCGATACGATTGTAGGCAAGTGTATTTGGGCTCATCGGAGGCTTACAGCATAAGCCGAAGGCGAACGATATAATCCCACGAGTCTAAAAACACCTTTGCCGCGAGTATCGAAGCGTATTTCGTGACAGTGTGTGCGAAGTGAAGATTTGCGCACGCGAAGTGTGCGTAAAATCTCAGTTTCCACACAGTCTGTCAAAAAATATCAAATTCAGCTGGTACAGCACAATTTAATACAAATAAAATATTCGCGAATTGAAATGCGTATCTCCCATTTAAATATAAACTATATTAGAGTCCAGTTTAAAATATTGCTCATTAAAGTACATTTTTTCCGTGTTTCTTGAGTATTAAAAAGCATCAGTCGAGATGCAAGTCTCACCGCCTCCGGGAATAGTATCTTTTCGTCACAGCGTGATGAAAATATTTTATCACCATCTTTTTTAAAGTTTTACAGGATAAATTGAGTAACGAATGTCAGGTGGAAAAGAATGAGAGAGAATAGAATTTGAAGACTGGCATTTTTCCATAAAAAAAGACTACATAGGAGGTATACTCGACTCCGATTTCAATCCATCGTACATTCTATTATTACGCACCCTTATACAGCCAATTTTTTATTCATGCAGCTAAACCCCACTCTCCAACAGCGGTGGTTCAAGGCGGTGAGTGAATAAAGTTGAGTGAGTCGAATGTCCTCAAATTGGGACAGTGCCATTTAAATTGTGTTTACATTACAGAAAGAAAAAGAAATGGTTTTATATTTATACAATTCTTTTTTTTTCAATTCGATTCAGTTTTATCTCTTCAATAGTTTCAAAAACGTAACATTAGTCCAAACGTAACATTAATAAATTAATAAATAAATATATCGATATATCTGTACTTATTGTATTATTTATATAATTACAATTACATTCGAATTATGAATGATTTCAATTCTGTGAGAAAGTGTGAGTAAGAAACAGACAGATTACGAAAGACCAAATATCACAATACACCCCGCGGTTACTGAAACAATTCGAGAAATCTTGAGATGATTAAATTTTCACTGAATTAGACATAATTTCATTTCTGAATTGTTTAATTGTCGCGAACCAAAGGCTCAATGAAAAAGTGTCCAAGAAATTTTCGGCCGACTTGTTTCCCTCCGAGACATTCGAAATATAATCTCGTTTCTCACAAAATTAACAATCAATCAACAATCTCCTTAACTTCTCTAATTTTTGCAGATTTACAACTAATTTTATCCGTCATTATTATTGCTCTTCCATACAACCTTATATGAAAAAAATTAAAAATTTATGTTAAGGGTTTGTGCATCGATTCGTTAGAAGGGGACGTAGATGAAGGTACAGGTTTCCTCATTCCCCAGTGTCGTTTCGCTCTGTTTCGCATCCTGGGAGCTTTACTTCCGGGGAATCGGTTACGGGTCGTTTGTCCGCTCACTCCGATACTACGAATTTTCACGCTCCTTTCACGCAAATATATCTATACATTTTACCTTCTCCATTTCTTTTTTTTAGGGGCGGGGGCGGAATTAAAAAGTTAACTTTGGCATTGCTGGACGAAGGATTTTAACCGAGCAATCACTTCCTCACTACCACCCATTTTCATTTGTGACTTATGTATTATTTTTATTTATACTTTTTTCAAGCCTCAATCATCGGGGCGGCGATCTCAATAAAGCAAACTATTTCTTCCGAAATTTATTTCGACAGTTTCTTGCAGGTATCTCGATTAATTAATTCAATTATTTCATCACGTTTACCGTCATTTTCTCGTGAAGATTTGATTTCATGCCATGAAATTCGTCAGGTTTTATTTACACACGCAAATTAAGAGGGATTTTTCCACTATTTTTGTAGGAAAATTAAGACTGCATGGTCAACTGCGGAAGACATATGTTTCACTCTGCATTATTTGAAAATTGCGTATACAGTTATCTCTGCGCTAATGAATTCTACTGATTCACAAATGTTTTTTTTTTTCGGTTTACTCATAATTAGTTATTACCATTGTATATGTTCAAATGCGTGATTTTGTTCTACAAAGAACTACTTCCATTTTTTCATTCTTTACCCGCATTACTGATTAAATTCGTCATGGTAACGTAATATTACATTGATTGGCACGTAGAATTATTCGACAATAATTTTATCATTTTTTTGTTTTCCATATTTTGTTGAAGTCTTCCGGAATTTGATTGCGATTGTTTGTGACGCGCGAGAGGTAAGCTAGATACACAAACCATCGGAATCGGCCTCCAGGTGATATTCAAGTGAAGAACTAATGTACAGAAGGTTTATCTTATGTTAATAATCAATAAAATCTATTGAGGGAAAGAATCATTTTTCCTGTGAAAATATTTTTTTCATCGATGTTTTTCAACGCTCATCTCTTGTACGCAATAGACCTTTGTAAATGTTCAATATCTTTTGAACCAACGATACGAGTCTAATGAATTTCCTTTCATTTCAAAGCACAAAGAATGCAATTTATGGAGTTAATTCTACTCTAGAAATCGATCGTGAAGAGCATTGGAGAGTTATCTTCAAACGGAAAAGCTTTAGAGAAATCGATCAGAAGGTGTTTTTGTACAGAACTTTATTAACCTCGTAAGCATAATTATTGAGGTCTTTCTCGTAAAACTCATCAGTTCCCAAGCTATGTGCCGTAAAATCTGTAGAATTCACCTAATCGTATCCTGAAAATCAATTCTCGCAACGAAAAACATTTCTTAGGAAATTGCTTTACCCCAATTAAGTGATGACGAAAAATCGTACAGATATTGTTCGGTACAAGACAATTAATTAATGATAATGGGGAAAGAGCTGACTAAACAGTAACTCTCCTATTTTCATCAAGTCACCTTTGAATTTGCACCCTACGAAGAGGAAACAAAGGATGTTCATAGAATAACCGTAGAATCTTCAGTGTGTGTAAGAGGGAAAGAGGGAGAAGGAGAGAGAGAGAAAAGTGAGAAAGAGAGCAGAAACGCGCGCGAGCGAGAGAGAGAGAGAGAGAGAGAGAAATAGAGAGATAGAGAGTGAGGAGGGGAAACCCTTTTAAGGCACCGAGCACATCACGAAGTTGTTAAACTTCGTCACACAAAAGCCAAAACATTAACGTTTTATACACCAAGTCACAAAAGGGACGTAAAGCGGTTTTCATCTATTCAAACGAAAACTACGTGAGGTTTCTGAGACGGCCGATACTCATAATCGTAGCTGTAATCGCCATTGGGCATGGGTAACCGCCGTGTCCTGGATGGTTTGGGGCTGTGCATACGATAGAGACCGAGTTCTTCCGGCGGCGCATCCCTGAGGTCTGTGACATCCGCAACCGCGTACACTCCCTCAATAGAGTTGTTGCGATTGCAATATGGCGCTTCGTAGAAACTCTCTGCAATCCCATTAGTTTTGCCATGAGGTAGATCATAAAGACCCTCCTCCTTTCTCGGTATCAGTCTTGGTTGATTCTTGGCTGTATCATTGTTTGGCTCAACATAGACAAGAAGTTCGGGTCTGTTTGGTGGTGAGTATGGAGGACGTTTTTGGCGTTTTCCTCGTGTAGCGTATGCTATGAGACCGAGAATTGTGCCGGTCGCAACGAGACAACCAACGGCGGATAAACTCAGATATAAAGAGCTCATCCGACATTTCAAAGAGCCTTCAGATAGTCCCATCAAAGGTTTATTGTAAAAGTCTTCATCAGCGCAGAGAATATCATTGCTGTCTACATTCAAATGACTCTCATTTCTCTGGCCTTCTGTATGGATGACATTCCACAACCATTGAACAGAGCAGTTACAAACTAGAGGATTTCCACCTACTCTGAATGTTGTCAAGTGATCAAGTGGAAACTGCGTCGGTTGCAATGTTGATAAGCTGCAATGGCGGAGGGAGATTGTTCGAAGATTCTGGTAGCTTCCGTACAAAACCTTTGGGGGTAGCTCCTCCAGTTCTTGATTACCATCTAGGTAAATTGTTTCTAAATTCACATTGTCTGCGAATGCACGTCCGTCTATTCTCCTGATTCTGCACCCTCGAAGATCCAAATGTTGAAGCTCCAGCAATTTTCTAAATGCCAATGATTCCAATGTGACTAAACGATTCTTCGATAGAATGAGGATGGATAAAACATTGAGATTCGATAACGCTGCAGTTGGTATTTCCGATAAACGGTTCTCCCCTAGGTTGAGGTAAGTGAGGATTTTCAATCGTTCAAATGCATTATCGGCAATGCTTTTTATTAGATTATTGGCGAGATTTAGGTGTTTTAGAGATGATAGTGAGCTCAGTGAGTCGGGGGGAATTGTTTCTATCAGGTTGGTAGCCAAGTTTAAGTTTACCAATGTTGCAGTTAGAAGGAGATTGCTGGATGGCATCTCGAGGAGTGAATTTCTTGATAAATCGAGAATGATTATTGAGGGAAGGTTATTTAATAATCCCTCGGGGAGGCTAGTCAGTGAGTTGCCGCTGAGATTTAGATATTCGAGTTTATTGGTGGAGTGAAATGACTGCTCCGCAAGATCTGTTATATTGTTGTTGCTGAGGTCGAGATTTCTCAGGGAGATTAGGCCCTTCAGAGACTTTTTCGTGATATTTCGGACGGCATTGTTACTAACATTCAGTGTAATCAGATTTTCTAGCAACTGAAAATTCTCGTAGCCCAGTGTGTGGATGATGTTTGAGGATAAGTCCAAGCTCTCGAGATTATTGTAGAGGCCAACCTCTTGGAGGGAGGCAATGCGATTGTTAGACAGATCCAGATGGTGGATTTCAGGGTTCAGCGAAATCGGCACCACGTCGAAATTGGCGAAGACACAGGATGCACGTAAATGTTCGTCCTCGCAGCGACAGCTGACGGCGCATAGGTCACTGCTGATGACCCCGGTGAAGCTGATAACAAGCAGGATGATAACTGATGCCATTCCATATGAACAACTACCTTGACATTCCTGAAATAGAAAATTCAAAATTTGTTAGAGCTGATAATAATTGAAAACACATGAAGAATTTTCATGATTACTCTACATTTTAGAATCAACCGGATGGATTTAGCAAGATATATTTGGCTGCGTATGTGATCACATGTAATGCCCTTGAATTTTTAATTTCGCGATAACGAAGTTATTATTTCTTCTCGCATTGTATGCGTTTTTAACTTAAGCCTGAGCTGCATGGAGTCGCAGATTACGGAACTGACCCGTAATTTGTATTGAACTTTTCTCTCCGTGTGCTTATAAAAACGATTGCCTCTGCGGTTTGTAATCTATTCGCTTAGAACACGTAAAAAATCGGAAAAAAATTCTATCAAAATTAAACAATTTTACCTAGAACATTTTACTTTGGATTGAATGTTGGGTAAAATGGTTTCGCCAATTTTTTTATTGTGCGCAGAAAATCCACAGCAAATGCCGTTTCTTCTGAAAGGAATCGAACTGAATCGGTCGGTTACTGGTTCGGTACAAAGAAAGACAAGTCCAATTTCACTCCACTTAGGGTGCAAGCGATCGGCAGCGACTTTTTAGCAATAACTTTTATTGTAATCGGTAGGTGAATTTGTAATGAATATCTTTGGAAATTAGCAAAATTTTTCGGAAAGCCTTCATTACCAAATTAAATAAAGCATATACTGAGGAACATAATTTCCCAACCCGGGTAGGAAAAGTCAACCCTGACGATTGGAATAAGGCTGAAACAAGATTTGACATCAAGGCTGGATAACCCAACCTTGAATCAAGCTTTTTTCCATTGTTGAGTCGTATATTGATTCAAGTATGGGGCGTCACTATATCAAGCCTTGGTTTAAGGTTGGAACAGCATTGGTGCTCAAGGCTGGGATATCGAAGCCCAGGTAGGAATGAACGATCGAGATGAGGTTCGATCAGGCTTGATCCAGGATTGACAAAGACTGATCGAGCCTCGATCCAAGCTTGGGTGTAATGATTGGATAAGGGTTGTAATCCGAATCTCA